>JAVTVY010016423.1:0-59183 GCA_036873755.1 Hanleya hanleyi | reverse complement strand
TTGGTTAAAAAAACAAGACACCTATACCTTACATCGATCTGTCCGTCGCCATTTTCTACGGAACCGGGTCATCGTGGGTGGTATAGATGCCCAGTGCCAAGTGGATTTGGTCGATATGAGCGCCTTTGCCAAACACAACGATGGGAATCGGTATATCTTGACGTGCATCGATATCCTGTCGAAGTATGCGTGGGTGGTACCCATCTGGACGAAAACGGGTGCGAATCTCATAGCGGCGTTCAAGGACATCTTCAAGACCGGGCGCAAACCCTTGTATTTGCAAAGCGACGAAGGCACGGAATTCCTCAACAGACCGTTCCAACAGTTTCTGAAAGCCCAGAAGGTGTTTTTCTTCCATACGTACAACGAGACCAAGGCTTCCGTTGTGGAAAGGTTCAGCAGGACATTCAAAGGCCGCATGTATAAATATTTCACCTATAAGAATACAAGGCGGTACATCGATGTTCTCCCGAAACTTGTGAGTGGATACAATCGAGCCTATCACCGGAGTATAGAGAGAGCCCCCATTACCGTCACCCAACGCAATGAAGCCCAAATCCGGCGTGTCTTGTACCCCAGGCAATCGCAGCGAACGCCGAAGGAGGTGTTCAAGGTCGGGGACCGTGTACGGATCAGTAAAGTCAAAGGTCAATTTGAGAAAAGTTACTTGCCCAACTGGAGCGATGAGCACTTCCTGATTAAACGGCGCCTACCCCGACAGCAGCGAGTCTATGAACTGGAAGATCTTCAAGGGGAACCGTGGCTAGGGACGTTTTACGACACAGAATTACAGCCTGTCGTAAAAACAAAGCAAGACTACTACACGGTGGAGCAGATTTTGAAAACGGAACGTCGACGTGGCAAACTGTTTCATTTCGTCAAATGGCAAGGCTGACCCAGTTCCTTCAATTCCTGGGTCGCGGCCAACTAGGTGAAACGACTATAAAGCCAGACACCACTACCATCATCCTTCATTCCACGTTCGACCATGAACACGGCGCTATGGACCAACAGCAGCTGCCTCTGAACACAGCGTCTCCCAAAACGCGCAAAGCGCAAGTGGGCTTTGTGGTCATAGTGCTAATCCTGCTGAGTGTGTTGTACGGAGGAGTGTTTTACGACGTAGCCTATCTCAGCACTCTACCAACTTAGAACTTCAGCCACCAGTCAAACCAGTCTACAGACCTTCTCTACACCAGTCAACCCTGTGATCGAAACGAGCCCAGTCATCATCACCACACCACGTGTACAAGCCACATCGAGCTCCACACCGAGTATACAGTCAACACCTACACCAAGTACACCCAACACGTCTCAAAACCCACCGGATTTCATCACTCACAGTGAACGCCCATCGACAACGACGACCGGGGTTGTACCCACCACCACTCCAGTTCACTCGTACCAAATTTACGTGAGCGGGTTACCACGACAGCGCATACAGCTCAAACCATGGACCCTCGGTGGCAGCATCCCTTCACTTGTCTCATCGCAGGACCGACGGGCTCCGGCAAAACGCACTTTGTCAGGAAGCTCCTTCAACACGCCGACAGCATGATCACCCTGCCCATTGCCCGAGTCGTGTGGTGTTACGGAGAATGGCAGGCAGCGTATGCAGCAATGCCCCATATCACGTTCGTAGAAGGCCTACCTAACCTGGCCGATTTGAAACCCGACACCTTGATGGTTCTGGATGATCTCATGGCGGAGACGGATGCGCGCGTCACCCAACTCTTTACCAAAGCCAGCCGTCATCGACGGCTCAGCATCATCTACATTGTGCAGAATCTGTTCAGTAAAAACAAAGAACATCGGAACATCAGCTTAAATGCCCACTATCTGGTGGTCTTCAAAAACCCGAGAGATACCACTTAACTGCTGCACCTGGCGAGACAGATGTATCCCGGCCGCACACCGTTTGCGTTGGAAGCCTTTAAAGATGCGACAACCGCGCAGGAGGTAGCCCGCAAAAGGATAAAAGGAGCAGAGTTGTGGGTTCTAGCATTAGTTGTACATGATGTCTGCGCGAGTACGGAAGCACGCCCCGACGCTCCGTGTATTGAAGACGGCCCCACCCGAGTTGGTCCGAACCATTGTACGCGGTGCGGACCCTGACCTTGTACGCTGTCTGTGCGAGATCGGGTACAACCTGTTATAAGGCAACGTACCACTGACTCCAGCTCAGAAGACCAAGTTGACCAAGCATAAAACAGGTCTCCGAACCCTAGTCCAGAAGCGAGTCTCTCAAACACAAAAGAAAAAGGTGTTACACAAAGGCGGCTTTCTCGGGGCCATCTTAGCACCGTTGGCCGCTTCCGTGTTGGGTCCAGTATTGGGTGGACTCTTCGGCCGACAATGAACCACACGAAAAAAATGGTCCTCGTCGAACCACGGTTCCTTCAAAACCTCCAATCGCCCTACCCTGTTCCACCTACGGTAAAGACCATAAACACCCTCGATGAAGAGATGCAACAGATCTTACAAAGTCCGGGGTTAAGTGACAGTGAGAAAGTACAACGGTACAATGAGACGCTTCAACGGTACATGACGTTCATGGACCAATACAAAACCCTCTCTACCCCAGCACCACCACCACCACGCGACACACCGCCGACCTCAGTACCGCCCCAGCAGCCGCCATTACCAGGGGTACCACCCACAGCCCCACAGTGGGTGGAAGACGAAGTCCTAAAGAGTGTACCTGCATCGTTCAAGAAACAAGCTGGCCTCGTATTACAACGGATGAAACAGAATCCTAACATGACTTGGAATGATAAAGGCGAACTACTGGTACAGAATCAGGTGGTCCCCGGTACCCACATGACGGATTTAGTGAATGACCTGATGCGTCAACGTAGGTCGCACACGGAGCCTCGAGGATGGGAGGTCTTCGCTCAAGGCTTGAAAGACATGCATGTACCACAGGAAATGGTGGGGAACCCCCAGCGCTGGGCCTTTATGCAGCGTGACTCACCGAGTCGTGCACCACGACAGACTCCACAACCTTGGAAAGCCGAGTGGGAACCGGAGTCACCCCCCAAAACACCACCACGACGGGCACCTATCTTTTCATCCCTTTTACCACGCCACCCCCTAAACTACAGCCATCAAGATCTATGTCATCGCGACGATCACGACGATTAGCGCCCGAGGCCTGGGACCTCTATTAAAGCCGGAAGCGGAAGCAGGACAGCTCAGTCGCCATGTTTTACCTCACCCTACCCAGTAACAGTTCGCTGGATGTGTTTCCTGACAACACCTTGGCCAAGTATGTGACCCAGTTACCGCAACCGTTGCATTTACCTGGACGATGGGAATGTGGACTCGTGGATAACCAATACCCTTACTCGTGGTACAACGTGCGAGCCAATGAAGTGTGGTATGAGGTGACCTACGAAGGAAAAGACACCCGACTCACCCTCCCCGAAGGCCAATACGATACCCCCAAGGAGTTCATACAGGGGCTGACAAGGCTGTTGCATTATAAGGCTCTACGGGAGGTGACGAATACTTCAAAACCCATCAAAACCTTTCCCTTCAAGAATCACGTGGACTTCGATTACAACGCACACAACGGCAAGGCACAGATCCTCCTCACCGCCAACGTGAGTGTCGTACTGAGTCCTATCATACAGCAAATGCTGGGTCTCGCTCACCCGATCTACACAGGTCCATCCGAGGACCGTGGCCAGATCCCGATGGATAGGAAGTCGGGTATGTACGGACTCTACGTCTACTCGGACGTGGTGGACAACCACATCGTGGGCGATATCAACACACCTCTGTTACGGGTGGTCTCCTTTAAAAAGACGTATGGAGATCAAATCACCCACAGTTTCACCCACATGCTCTACCTGCCCGTACGACAAACCGACATCAACACTATCACGGTGGATATAAGAGATGACACGGGACGACCGGTGGCATTCGAACGAGGAAAAGTGGTGCTGACACTTCATTTTCGACAAGCACGTGCTCCCCACTTTGCATAATGAAACTACCTTACGAGTGCGATGCACGCAGCTATATGGACTATTATGCCCAACAGGCCGGGGGTGGCTTTCTGGTCTTTAGCGGTGCACGCATGCAACGAGGACATGGGCTGGGGAACATACTCGACAGCATCGTCAAATCGTTCCTGCCCTTGGTGACGCGTGGGGTGAAAGCGATCGGCAAACAAGCAGTACGCAGTGGTCTGCAAGTCGCCGGTGATGTCTTGGAGGTACGGCACCCAAAGAAGCACTGAAACGGCGGGCCAAAGAAGCAGGAGGCGTCTTGGTCGCCAAAGAACAACGCACCGTAGGGAATAAAAGACCTGCACCACCGAGACCACGCACCAGTCGACGACCGACCCAGCGACGACGCACATCGAAGACCCAGGGTATCTTTTCTTAACCATGTCCCTAATCCACGCAGAGTCCTGTCCCTCCACCAAAAGTGAATTTGATTTGTGGACCGTCCCGCCTACACAGACCAGTGCCGAACAAGGATTATGGGTGGAGCATCTCCCGCTCTCCAGCATCAACGAAACAGGGCCCATCGAGTTCAACATCAGTAATGCGGATACGGCCTATGTGGATATAGCCCATACGTACTTGTATGTGAAAGCCAAGGTCGTCAATGGAGATGGCTCCAGAATCATCCAAGCTGCAACGGTGGGCCCGACGAATCTCTGGCTGCACTCTATGTTTCAACAGGAGGATATATTTCTCAGCGACAAACTCATCAGTGACTCCACCAACACGTACCCCTATCGGGTCTACATCGAGACGCTGTTGTCGTATGGACGAGAGGCTAAAAAATCTCAGCTGACAGCCGCTTTATTCTACCAGGACACAGCCCAGCACATGAGCACGGTGGACAATGCGGGATATAACAAACGGAAGGCTTTCACCGCGAACGGTGCTTCGGTGGATCTCATGGGTCGACTGCACGCAAACATTTTCATGCAAGACCGGTACCTCTTGAACAAGATCTCCATCAAAATCCGACTGATACGGGCGCCTCCGACTTTCGCCTTGATGGCCACTGACGTAGAGGGGCATGCAGCCGACTATAAGATTGTCATCCAAGACGCAGTCCTGTATGTCCGAAAAGTAAAACCGAATCCAGCCGTTCAATTGGGACACCTCAAAGCCTTGGAAACAAAACCAGCCCAGTACCCTATCCGACGTGTGCAAACTAAAGTGTTCTCTGTGTCTGCTGGAAATATGAGCGCCAACAAAGAAAACCTGTTCCTGGGGGAACTACCCAAGCGATTGATCCTGGTCTGTGTGGAAAATACCAGTTTCAGCGGAGCCTACCCAGAGAACCCGTTTGACTTTAAACATTTCGGCATCAATGTTGTGGCCCTGCATGTGGACGGACAACAGGTCCCAACCACGGCTTTAACACCGAAATTTGGGCGAGGGAATTTCATTCGAGCCTATCAGAGCCTGTTTACAGCCACCGGTCAAATCAACCAGGACGAAGGGAATATGATTAGTCAGGAGGACTACGCGAACGGATACACGTTGTTCTGTTTCGATCTGACCCCCACCTTAGAGAACGACCATCAGCTGGCCCTGGCCAAGCAAGGCAATTTACGGTTGGAAATCCACTTTGCACGAGCCCTCGGGACCACCGTCAATGTGATCTGCTACGCCGAGTTTGACAACATCATTCAAGTGGACAAGGCGCGCAACGTCCTGTGTGACTTCTCCACCTAACATGGATACAGACCAGATAACCGCCGTGCTGGAGAATGACCCAGAGACACGTATGGTCTTTCAAGGGGTGTTCGCCCGAGATGTGTTCCCATTAGACCGTGTGTATCCTGCTGCATACGTTCTCAACACGGACCCGATGAATCGGCCCGGTGAACATTGGGTGGCCGTGTACTTGACAGAACAGCAGGGCGAATACTTTGACCCGTACGGCCTGCCACCCCTCCATCCCGATTTAACAGACTTCATGGATCAAGGCACAGAGACGTGGTGTTGGAACAGTCAAACGTTGCAAAGCCTGACCAGTAGCGTGTGCGGACAGTATTGCTTGTTTTACCTGTACCATCGATGCCGGGGAAGGACCGTATCTACCATCGTATAGATGTTTGACGAATACCCCAAGGCCGAGGACCGAGATGTACTCGTATATGACTGGGCCGCCGATCATTTCAATGTGCAAGCCCCGTTCTGGGCTTAAGTTCTTTCAATGTACAAGCCCCCTGTTCTGGGCTTAAGTTTTTTCACGTAAAGCCCCCTGTTCTGGGCTTCAGTTTTCACGTGGTTGTTCTCACGTTGTTGTTGTTCACTGAATAAAAAAATGATATCTCACCAAAAAACCCTGTCTTGTGTGTTTTCTATATGAGCATAATGCATGAAGGCTATAACAGACATGTGGGGATTCGGTCAATGAATGGACTGAGAAAAGTAGCCAATCAGTGGCCTAGGATGGGGCCAAATGTAACCCATCAATGTCCAGAAAACAATGCAAGAGCACTGCAGTAAAATAGAGAGCCAATGAAATCAGCCCACAGACCAAGTACATGTTTTGGTCTAGGTTACGAGCGGGCATTCCAACATTTGACGAGGAGTTACAAGTTACAAGAGCCACAGGTGGAGTGAAGTGAGAAACAAAATGAGATCTCACCCAAAAAAACACATTGTCTTGTGTGTGTTTTCTATATGAGCATAATGCATGAAGGCTATAACAGACATGTGGGGATTCGGTGAAACTGGCTTTGAACACCGTTGAGAAAGTAGCCAATCAGTGGCCTAGGATAATCCGGAATTCACCCGCGCACTTCCGGTGATGCCGGGGAAAACCCGGATGGAAAATCCGGACCCTACGTCTAAGGGAAAATTGGAACTCTTCTGTGTTCGGAGGTAGTCTTAGTGAAACCGGAAGTGGCGTCACACACTTGCGCAGACCCACCACAATGAATGCCCCGGATGTAAACAAGTCTCCGGATGAATGAACAGGTCAGTACATGCATTCCTATCATTCAAATGACCTTGAACTATCACGTGACCTCTCCGTGATGGAAAACCCCCAGAGATAGGTGAGTACATGCATCCCATAGCCAGGTCACGCCCGATTCACGCAGACCGGAAGTGACGTCATACACCTGCGCATTCCCCATGATGGAAAAACCCCCCAGAACCAAGTCAGTATATGCATTCCATACAGTCAGACGAGGTCAAAATACTCGCTTCTGATTGGCTGTCAAAGGTGGCGATATGCAAATTTTTGAGGTCAAAGGTCAATGGTAATTAATATACGCACTCTATACTGGAGGTCAAAGGTCAATGGGAGTCAATATACGCCCTTGATAGGGGTTTTCCCCTAGTTTAGGGGATAAAGTCCGTGTTCCGTTTTTTATATTTTCGGGGGAAACCTGATTTTACATGCACCCACCCATGCACCCAGGCCCCGATAAGCCCGGGGACCGATATGACCCCTCTTGGATAGGGTTGATAGGTGTTTTCCCCTAGTTTAGGGATAAAGTCCGTGTTCCGCTTTTTATATTTTCGGGACAAATCCTAATTTTACATACACCCACTCCCCCACTCTCTCAGCAGGCCCCGATAAGCCAGGGACCGATATTAGCCCTTTGGGATAGGGTTGATAGGAGTTTTCCCCTATTTTAGCGGTAAAGTCCGTGTTCCGCTTATTATATTTTCGGGACAAATCCTAATTTTACATACACCAATTCCAGGCAGAACCCGATAAGCCAGGGGCCGATATTAGCCCTCAACCTCCCCACAGCGCATGCTCCATTCCGCAGGCTTCATTACCATCCCTGCCACCAATAGCGGAAGTTGACCTTTACTACGTTGCTATGACGTATAGGGGAAACCAACCAACGCACGGTTCAGTTTGAATCCGGCCGAACAACTCCTTTAGTGTTGCACATGAGCGAACTACTTTTCATATGCTCTGTCCAGATAAACAGGTAAAATTATCTCCAGATAATTCTTTTTAACGCTAGGTCAACAGAGGCATTATGCAGACTTGAAAAGTAATCGAAATGTTCGGTGAACATCTATTTTACTATATATGATGTCACTTCCGGCGATGTGCGCGAAGGCCCCGAATCCGGTCCAAAAATCTGACTGGTGGCTGGGGTGTTATTAGACCCCCAGCGAGGTGGTTGATTAGCCCTTTGGGATAGAGTTGATAGGGGTTTCCCCCTATTTTAGAGGTAAAGTCCGTGTTCCGCTTTTTATATTTTCGAGACAAATCCTCATTTTACATACACCCACCCATGACTTGCAAAATCCTTCCGTAGGGACCCCAAGTCCCCGACTCAAATGAATGGACGGCATACAAGTCCGTACATGCACTCCTAATCACGTGACCGCCGCATGATGGAAAAAACCCAGAACCAAGTCAGTACATCCCAGTCATACCCAGGTCACGCCCGATTCACGCAGACCGGAAGTGACGTCATACACCTGCACACTCCCCGTGATGGAAAAAACCCAGACACAAGTCAATACATGCATTCCATACAGTCAGACATACCCTCAGCCCTCTATATACGTGGGACTACTTTCTGTCCGCGGAGGCAGACCGCATCACCGCGGAGGAATGCCCTAACATGTCTAAACATGTTCCACGGTCAGAGACGAGATGAAAGGATACAGGTCCACTCAAAGTGCACTCATTGACCTTTGACCTCTGTCACGTGATATGCAAATTTCCGAGGTCAAAGGTCAACTTGCGGGTTAATGCTCGCTATATACTACTTATGTAGCACATTCATTCAAAAACTGTAATTCATTTCCAACATAATCACATTGGAAAGGATCTAACCTGTTCTCCTGCTGAACACCAGTATATCAACCCTGTTAAATCTCTAAACACGGAGCACTGATTCGAATCAGCACTTCTCAACCTAGGGAAAACCGAGATCTACCAGAATTGGTTGCAAACAACTTAAACAACTTTAATGACTTTAATATATATCTGAACTGTTTATAAATGACTACTCCAATAGGAGGTGCTCCTACATGCAGGAGGGATTTACCTACCAAGAACAAGAACAAGATGGTTCTTGTAGATTGTCACCGACAGTGGCGTTTTGGTTCCTTTTTGCAGTGACCATGCACCTACCTTCGTGCTACTTAAATCTCGTATCCGAAAGCCGAGATCATTTAGACGTCTAATTTGGAACTATGACAAAGCTGATTGGGACAAATTCAGAGCTATTCTATCTGATGCTGATTGGGATGACCTTAAAGACGAAAATGACATCGACCTCTGGTGTAATTGTGTCACTTTTAACTTAACCAGGGCAGCTGAGAAAGCTATTCCACATAAATATGTTTGTATACATCCAAACGATAAACCGTGGATCACCAACAAAATCAAACACGAGATGAAAATTCGCGGCAAACTTTTCAAACGTTCGAGAAAATCCAAACTTGAAGGCGACATTTTGCTTTTTAAAAGAAACAAGTGAGAAATGACTACATTGTAGTCAAAACCTGCGGCAGTGGCAATAATACAGTGAAAGGCATATCAGCGGAGATAGTGGTAAATGTAGAACAAGCGCCATCTGCCAGTGTTTTCATGCCAAGGGAAGTAATTTTCAACTTCTAACCCACAATTGTAGGAATTGCGTAATAGGTCTGATACAATATATGTATATTCACTTTCCCCGTTCAAAATCCAACGGTTTTGACTAGTCCGTGCCGTCTATTTTGAATTGACAGACGAAGTCACAATGATCGCTTTGGCAATGTCTTGGTACAAGTATCATGTATGCCAAGTTTCAAAACATTCGGTTCAGCTGTTGCTTTTTGCAAATAAAAAAAAGCTTTCAAATATTTGGAAATCCAAATAAATTTCAAGGATTTAATCGTAGCGCGAAAATCGACGCGCTTCAGTCACCCTTCTCGCTTACTTTGCCGAGCAAACTGGAAAATTTATATTTCCTTAAGTTAATTTTCAATGAATTTAGTATCAGGTCCATCTCTTTGATCTGTGAAACTATGGAAGGGGGTTGAAGGCTTTACCCAACTGTCCAAGGGGCATAGTTACACTTTTCACTATTCAAATTGAGGCCTGTGACAGTATTGATATTTGATTAGAATAATTAATTAAGTTTCTGCATTTACGTGTGTTATCATCTGCAAACTGAATACCTTGACACTCTTTTCCATGCAGCAAGTCAATGGTTTGCTCCTTCTATATAAATGATTAACTATTTAATTCTTAGGAAATATCATCTCATGTTCGACCAAGCCTTTTTGAAGGTTGCTTATTTTATTAATTTCTTTTTTTAAAAATAAAATTCTGCAAATAAGAAACATTTCTAGTCAGTATCTATGGATATCTCCCTATACTCAATTCGCGAATATGTTTGTCACTAATTCATTCCGAAGGTGATTTATGTTCGAAATGTCAGGGCTAGTTCACTGAACAAGGTTTGTGTGCAAGAGAATTATGTCGAATTCTCGTTATTATCTTTTGGTACATCAATTATTGCATTCACGAAAACGGCTGCCAAGTTAAAGTCAATATGAAAGGCATCTAAGTATCAAACTCAAAAACTCCTCCGGGAAATAAGGCCCAAGCTTTTGACAACGAGGTCACACAGATCGCTTTTATAGTCAGCATCTGCTAATATATGACGTAATTCCATTCGTAAAACTGATTGACAAAGTAACGTAAATTGTGAAGTGTAGAACCAGTAAATTCTAGCCGAAATGGGCTCTGACTTGAGAGAATGATGTGAAATGCAATATGTTTCTGCCCATTATCTGCTGATACACATAAGTATTGAATCCACGGGAGTGAATCTAAAGGGATTCTGAGTGCCGAAGAGGACGAGAACATCAATACCAGCGAAGCGAGTCCCTGGCTTGCGAGAATGAGGATAGAGAGCGTGTTCCGAAAGAGGACCATTCAAAATAGCCATGTGCCAAAGTTCATACTTGTAACTATGATGTATTGTTCGCTCATAGGGTTGTCTAACTCATTAAATACAAAATAGTGATTTCTGTATAAAAAACCCAGTTGCGCATAAAGTCAGTTTTGAGTATTATCAATGAGTCGGTTTCGCTAAGACAGTAAGTTCATCTCCAGTGATTGGAGGGTCATTGTTTCGATTCCCACAGAGGGTTAACTTATTCTTCCTTTCAAAACATATTTCCATATATGCGAATTGCTTGGGGGGATAAAGTTAAACATGATACCAAATTGTCATTTCTATAAGTTAAACATCTTTATTCGACGAAAGTTGGTGAGTTTGTCCCTAACTTCTGAAACGTAATTGTTGCGTTTGTTTTTATGATGCATGATCTATAATTTGATACCAAGTATTATTCAATGTTAATCATAATGACAATGCGTCATCCAATTTGTGAATTATCTAGATTGGGTAGATAAAATGAGTTATAGATGTAGTTAACTTATTTTTCAACTTACTAAGGCAGTCGCCTATCACTGTATGCAAATTAGCCGAACCACTGACACGGTTGCGGCTCATCTTCCTTGGTATATAGTCAATTCAAGGATCTTAAAAATCATATACGTGTAATTACTGTTCAGTGAAAATGGTAATATCTGAAAACAATGACTGATGTGTCGATCGACAGCTTTTTTTTTAGCGTGTTGACGTAAGAGAATTGATGTCTGAATGGAATTCAACGAAGCAATAATTCATTCCACCAAATATAGTTGCAAATGAATTCAAATGTGCCTGAAGACAGGGTTGTCATGTGATATCGGAGGTTGAAAAGAAAAGTGTGGCAGAGATCACACTCTCTTAGCGCATGCGTATTTCAAAAAGTCACAAGAAGAACAAGAACAACAAGAACAACAACAACGCGAGCCTCTCGTAGACCTGCGTGCCGCAGGTAAAAAGAAATTATGTCAATCTACACTTGTTCATTCGGCGAAAGAAGAATTTAACAATAAAATAGGAGAGAAGATTGAGACTGGTCGAGTTGGTTCGAAATACTGGTGGAAATTGAGCAAATCCCTACTATCAAATAATAACCCCAATTTTGATGGCATTCCCCCTCTAAAAAGAAGTGATGAATCATTTGCATATGAAACTATCGAGAAAGCCGAAATCTTAAATACCTATTTCACAAGTATTGCAAACGTTGATGATTCTAACGCCCAACTACCGCCTCTTCCTATGTACACAGCGAATGTTCTAGACTCCTTTCATATCAGCTCGAATGATGTTTTTGATATTTTATCTAATGTAGATACAACCAAAGCCATTGGGCCAGACAAAATAAGCCCGAGGTGTCTTTTTGAAGCAAAAAGTGTACTCCCCAATTTTGTCCCGTTTTTTCAATCACTCTTTGCAGACTTCCAAATTCCCAACTGACTGGAAAATTGCTAACGTCACCCCACTGTTTAAAAAGGGCGATCATCATATATCAGCCAATTATCGACCAATATCCCTCTGGAGTTGTCTAAGCAAGGTTATGGAGAGAGTGGTGTTCAAGCACTTGTATAATTATATTAGACACGATATAACACCGTGTCAGTCGGGATTCTTACCTTCCCATTCTACCGTGACGCAACTATTAGAACTGTACTTTGATATAACCAAAGCCCTCGATGATCAAAAAGAGATTGTTCTTTTATTTTTTAACATATCGAAAGCGTTCGACAGAGTCTGGCATCGTGGTCCGTAAATTACGTCAATTTGGCATTACGGGAAACCTTTTGGCTTGGTTTGAAAGCTACTCACACGAACGTGTCCAGCGGGTTGTAATAAATGGCAAGGAATCAACTGCACTTCGTTTGCATGCGGGTGTCCCGCAAGGTTCTGTTCTAGGTCCCCTGTTGTTCTTGCTGTTCATTAACGATTTGCCTGGTAATATTCTAAATAATATCCGCCTATTTGCCGATGATACTTGTTTATATATAATCTCTGATAATCTCTACGCTCAAATCCCCTCTATTAACCATGATCTGGACCTTATCTCCAAGTGGGCTAGAACATGGCTTGTCGATTTTAATGCTACCAAAACGGTATACCTCTTAGACAATCGCCATCTTCCTTCCCCATATCTTTCGAAAACTCGACCATCAAACCGTCGCTTAATCACAAACATCTTGGTGTGACTTTTAACATCAGGGCCAGTTGGCATGATCATGTGGAAAATATAATAATTAGAGCGCAAAAAATACTTTCCATATTCAAAGCTCTTAAGTATACATTAAATCGCAAATGCCTGGAAATCATGTATAAAAGCTTTATAAGACCGAGCCTGGAGTACGCGGACATTGTGTGGGACAATTTGGACCAAACGTCTGCAACAAGATTAGAAAATATATAGAAAGACGCTCTAAGGACGATAACGGGAATAACGCGTAGCGTCGGCTCTGAAACCCTATATGCGGAAGCTGGATTTGAGAAGCTCTCTAGGAGACGTCAAGTTCACAGACTTAATATGTTTTATCAGATTGTTAACGGGACGGCGCCTAGCACATTGCAGGAGCATCTTCCAATCATAAGTCACGTTCGCAATCCTTACAATATTCGCACCGCGAATCATATTACTCCATTTAGGTGCCGTACTGAACTATTTCGAGGTTCCTTCTTCCCTGCAACAGTCCACGAATGGAATCCACTTCCTGTAATTGTATCTAATTCCAACAATCTATCTGTCTTTATACGAAAATTACAGAACATGACACAAATATTTATCCCGCCGCCGTGGTACTATGTGTGTCCTAGAAAAGAAAATATTTTTCTATGTCGCCTGAGAAACGGATGCAGTAACCTAAAGCGACACTTATTTGATAACTTTTTATCAGATACCTCAGTAGTAGTGTCTACGGAAAAACGGTCGCATTTTGCCGGGGGAGGTAACTCTTGATTCCGATAGGGGGCGCTGCGAGGTGCGGTGGCGATCACGTGATCAAGGCATGTACTGACATGTTCTGCATTGCATCAGCATTGGCTGTGTGCCAAGTTTTGACCACTATAGGTCTGGCAACCTTTGACCTTTGTATTCCTCCGCGGTGATGCGGTCATGTCTGGCGGTGATGCGGTCGCGGAAAAAAGCTTCCGCGGAGAAAAAGTAGTCCCCAGAATTCAAATACGCTGCATGGTCCGATTGGGTCGTATGAGGTATCAATGTGAAGCATTCGTGAAGGGGCATCTGATGGGCTGGGTGCGGGGTTGAAATAGCGTCATTCTGCGCATGCGCGGTGGACCAAGGGTATGGAAATAGACGTTTTGGGGTCTAGGGGAGCCACTGATGGTCCAATTGGGTCATATGAGGTATCAATGTGAAGCATTCGTAAAGGGGCATCTGATGGGCTGGGTGCGGGGTTGGATTATCAGCATTCTGCGCATGCGCGGTGGACCAAGACGTATGGAAATAGACGTTTTCGGGTCTTTGTGGGCCACTAGTGGTCCTATGGAGTCGAGTGAGGTATCAATGTGAAGCACACATGAGGGGGCATCCGGCGGGTGGGTGTGGGAATATCGGCACTCTGCGCATGCGCAGACAGGGAATTGTGGGAAAAGGGTATGGAAATAGACGTTTTGGGATCTAGGGGAGCCCCTAATGGGCCTATGGAGTCGTATGAGGTATCAATGTGAAGCCTATGTGAGGGGGCATCCCCCTGGACTAGTGTCTCGGCCGTTGTCAACAGTCTGCGCATGCGCAGACAGGGAATTGTGGGAAAAGGGTATGGAGATAGACGTTTTGGGATCTAGGTAAGCCCCTAGTGGGCCGATTGGGTCAAGTAAGGTATCAATGTGAAGCATTCGTGAAGGGGCATCCGATGGGGTGGGTCTGGGGTTGGAATGTCGTCATTCTGCGCATGCGCGGTAGACCAAGGGTATGGAAATATACGTTTTGGGGTCGAGGTGGGCCACTATTGGTCCTATGGAGTCGTATGAGGTATCAATGTGAAGCACACATGAGGGGGCATCCGTCTGGGCTAGTGTCTCGGCCGTTGTCAACATTCTGCGCATGCGCAGACAGGGAAATGTGGGAAAAGGGTATGGAGATAGACGTTTTGGGATCTAGGTAAGCCCCTAGTGGGCCGATTGGGTCAAGTAAGGTATCAATGTGAAGCATTCGTAAAGGGGCATCCGATGGGGTGGGTCTGGGGTTGGAACTGACGTCATTCTGCGCATGCGCAGTAGACCAAGGGTATGAAAATAGACGTTTTGGGATCTAGGGGAGCCCCTAGTGGACCGATTGGGTCGAGTGAGGTATCCATGTGAAGCCTATGTGAGGGAGCATCCGCCTGGACTAGCGTCTGGTCCGTGTTTGACATTCTGCGCATGCGCAGACAGGGAATTGTGGAAAAAGGGTATGGAAATAGACGTTTTCGGGTCTAGGTTGTCTACTATGGGTCCGATGGAGTCGTATGAGGTTTTATTTTGAAGCTTTCGTGAAGGGACAGCCACCTGGACTAGTGTGTCGTCCGTGTTCAAGAGTCTGCGCATGCGCAGTCTGGTCGTAGTATAGAAATATACACATGGGCGTGTGTTCGGTGTACTCAACCCCATATGGGTCCATGGTTGTGGTTTGATGGTGTGGGTTCTGCGCAAGTGGGTGTGACGTCACTTCCGGTTTCACTAAAACTACCTCCGAACACAGAAGAGTTCCAATTTTTCCTTAGCCTAGCGTTGATCCATTCTTCCGAAGCATCCATGTATAGAGGAGGGTCTCCGACAATATTACCATCTATTTCCCTATGTGACATGGCCAGTGGGGAACCCTCAGTTTTTCACAGAACTGTATTGGCACGAAAAAAACTTAATAAATATATTAAACTTAATCTATAGGTGTTGGGCGAGTCTCCACTCGCCGTCTTCCTGGTCTTTACCTACACCTCGAACCTCACTTACTCCACCTGTTGCTCTTATAACTTGTAACTTCTCGTCAAATGTTGGAATGCCCACTCTTAACCTAGACCAAAACATGCACTTGGTCTGTGGGCTGATTTCATTGGCTCTCCATTTTACTGCAGTGCTCTTGCATTGTTTTCTAGGCATTGATGGGTTATATTTGATCCCATCCTAGGCCACTGATTGGCTATTTTCTCAACCCATTCATGGACTGAATCCCCACATGTCCCACATGGAGCACTCATGCTCACACAGAAAACACGCAAGACAGATTTTTGAGATCTCATTTTTTTATTCAGTGAACAACAACAACGTGAGAACAACCACGTAAAAAAACTGAAGCCCGGAACAGGGGGCTTTACGTGAAAAAATTTAAGCCCAGAACGGGACTTGTACATTGAAATGAACGGCAGCCCAGTCATATACGAGTACATCTCGGTCCTCGGCCTTGGGGTACTCGTCAAACATGTGGACGATCGTCTGCATGGAATGTCCCCGACATCGATGGTACAGGTAAAACAAGCAATATTGTCCGCACACACTACTGGTCAGGCTTTGCAACGTTTTGGTATTCCAACACCACGTCTCTGTGCCTTGATCCATGAAGTCTGTTAAATCGGAATGCAGGGGTGGTAGGCCGTACGGGTCAAAGTATTCGCCCTGCTCTTCTGTCAAGTACACGGCCACCCAGTATTGACCGGGTCGATACATCGGGTCTGTATTCAGCACGTAAGCAGCATGATACACACGGTCTAATGGGAACACGTCTCGGGCGAACACTCCTTGAAAGACCATGCGTGTTCCTCGATCATTCTCCAGCACGGTGCGTACCTGGTCTGTATCCATGTTAGGTGGCAAAGTCACACAGGACGTTACGGCTTTTATCGATTTGAATAATGTTGTCAAACTCAGCGTAGCAAATCACATTGATGGTTTTCGGTAAAGGTGTCCCGAAATGCAGTTCCAAGCGTAAGTTGCCTTTCTTGACGAGACGTTCTCCACACAGGCTAGGGTTAAACGCTTGGGCAAATCCCCCAGGAACAGGTTTTGTTGATTGACAAACATATTCCCTTTAGGGACGGAAAAGACCTTGGTCTGTACTCGTCGAATCGGGTACTGGGCTGGTTTTTTCTCCAAGGCTCTGATGTGCCCCAACTGTACACCTGGGCTCGGTTTCACTTTGCGTACAAACAGACTGGCCTCTTGGATGACAATGTTAAACTCGAGGTCCTCACTCGGGGCCATCAAGGCAAACGCAGGCGTTGCGCGCACTAGTCGTATTTTGACAGGTACTCCATTCAAGAGGTATCGGTCCTGCATGAATAAGTCCGCATGCAGACGTCCCATCATATCGACCGAGTGACTCTCTGCTGTGGCATCCACTCTCTCCGTATAGCCGTCATTATCGGGACTCGCTTCCATATTGCCTGGGGTATCTCGGTAGAACAACGGGGCTGTCAAATACGACTTTTTAGCATCACGCCCATAGGATAATAGTGTTTCGATGTAGGCTCGGTACGGGTACGTGTTTGTTGAGGCGCTCACCAGTTTATCACTGAGGGCTGGAATAGCGAATGAAGCCAGAGATTCACTGGGCCCACGGGTGCATCTGCTTTGAGGACAGACCCATCTTTGTTGGTGATTTTAGCTTTCACATATAGGTACGTATGGGCTAAATCCAGGTAGGTCGTATCTGCGTTGGTGATGGTGAATTCAATGGGGCCTGTGGCTGTAATGCTGGAAAGGGGGAGATGTTCCACCCATTGGCCCTCTTCGGCACTGGTCTGAGTAGGTGGGACGGTCCATAAATCAAATTCACTGTTGGTAGAAGGACACGACTCGGCGTGGATGAAAGCCATGTTTAAGAAAAGATATCCTGGGTCTTCGATGTGCGTCGTCGCTGGGTCGGTCGTCGACAGGTGCGTGGTCTCGGTGGTGCAGATCTTTTATTCCCTACGGTGCGTTGTGCTTTGGCGACCAAGACGCCTCCTGCTTCTTTGGCTCGGCGTTTCAGTGCTTCTTCCGGTCTTGAAGATGTCCTTGAACGCCGCTATGAGATTCGCCCCCGTTTTCGTCCGGATGGGTACCACCCACGCATATTTTGACAGGATATCGATGCACGTCAAGATATACCGATTCCCATCGTTGTTTTTGGCAAAGGCGCTCATATCGACCAAATCTGCTTGCCATTGGGCATCTAGTCCTCCCACGATGACCCGGTTCCGTAGATATAGGTGTAGGTGTCTTGTTTTTTTAACCAATCTCGAACTTGTGCCCGTTGTATCCCCTGGGGCTTGGCCGCTCGATAGAGAGCCGACAATGCACTATAGGCCGCCGGGCTGTCGGGACTGTAGTATAAGTTATCCAACACCTTCTCCCAGCGCTTCATGGTGACAAAATGATAATGGACCCGGTGAGTATGGTTTATTTATAACGAAGTCTGATGTTCGGGTTCTACCACCGTTGTATATATCCTAGGTTGACTGAGTCTAGCCGGATAATCAATGGCATCGTCGTCTGGTTCATTGCTAGAAATTTGTTCATTGGGTTCAGCCAGCGCGTCCTCAATAGCACGAGACCATCCCAACTGAACAGCTGACCGCTCGTCCGGTGTAAACAGCTGGTCCACAATAGGCACCACTTTATCCAAGGCCGTCCAAAGATCGGGGTCTAGGGTGAAGCTTTGCGTGAGATTGTTGATGCAATGCAGAACAACGCACCTCGCAGCGCCCCCTATCGGAATCAAGAGTTACCTCCCCCGGCAAAATGCGACCTTTTTTCCGTAGACACTACTACTTACCTCTAGGTGTAGCTAAGATTCATAGCGTCTCCCTTCCCTCACCGCTATGCCGACGGCAAATACATTTCCCTGGTGGTAACTCGAACATCTCCATGGCGCACTTATTACCTTTGCGCCCTATTGGACCTTCGTTAACTTGAGAAAATGGGCCGCCATGAATAAAAATACAGAAATGGCAGACTAGCTGGCCCTTCGTTGGTCATTTATTAATTACAGACGTTAAAATTATCCCTATGGAGCCTCAAAATCACCTGAAATCGAGGGTCAAGAAGATGGGCATTTCCGTCATTATTGACCCCGTGTATACAGGGGATGATGATCACAACATCGATTATGGTATTTTTATTCATGGCGGCCCATTTTCTCAAGTTAATGAAGGTCCAACAGGGCGCATGGAGATGTCCGAGTTATCACCAGGGAAATGTATTTGTCGTCGGCATAGCGGTGAGGGAAGGGAGACGCTATGAATCTTAGCTACTCCAGGTGTAACTGTGGACACTCTAACGAGACCGTTGGCCATTTTATTTTCCATTGTCCCTCATTCAATGCCCAAAGAACACTTCTTCTCGCCGACCGTGTAGATATTTACATCTCCCAGGCGATCCCGAAAGCATCGATTTTATTATTTGGGGATCCCCATAAAGATATTCACGCTAATATACAAATACAAAAGGCACTAGGTAAATTTGTAACTGAATCAAAACGTTTCTAAATCCTGCTATTGCATCCCATTTTTCGCAAATCAATCATTAAATGGCCATTATAACTGGCAATTTATTCGTGACCATCGATTACTCTTTTGTGATCACTCGATATTACTTTTTCTGACACCCCGGGCTCTCTGACTCTTTTTGTCCTCCGCCACAAAGTGGTGGGAGGACTTGGAAATGCTAGCCGTCCATCCGTCCTTCCGTCCAGGCGTCCTTCTGTCCTTCCGTCGTAGCGTCCGTCCGTCCGTCCCACATCTTGTGAACGCGATATCTTGAGAACAATTCGAGCAATCGACTTCAAACTTGAGAATGTGCTTCACATCAGTTAGATGGCCATTGGTATTGATTTTTACTGAGGTACGTAATCCAAGATGGCCGCCATCGACCATATTGGATTCTGTCCGTCTCACATCTTGTGAACGCGATATCTCGAGAACAATTCTACCAATCGACTTCAAACTTGGGAAGGTTCTTCACATCAGTCGGACGGCCATTGGTATTGATTTTGAATTAGGTATGTAATCCAAGATGGCTGCCATTGACATATTGGATTCTGTCCGTCCCACATCTTGTGAACGTGATATCTCGAGAACAATTCAACCAATCGACTTCAAACTTGAGAAGGTGCTTCACATCAGTTAAACGGACATTGGTATTGATTTTCACTGAAGTGCGTAATCCAAGATGGCTGCCATTGACCATATTGGATTCCATCCGTCCCAGATCTTGTGAACGCGATATTTCGAGAACAATTCAACCAATCGGCTTCAAACTTGGGAAGGTTCTTCACGCCAGTCAGATGGCCATTGGTATTGATTTTCACTGCGGTACGTAATCCAAGATGGCTGCCATTGACCATATTGGATTCTGTCGATCATACATTTTGTGAACGCGATATCTCGAGAACAGTTTGACCAATCGACTTCAAACTTGAGAAGGTGCTTCACATCAGTTAGACGGCCATTGGTATTGATTCTCACTGAGGTACGTAATCCAAGATGGCTGCCATTGACCATATTGGATTCCATCCGTCTAAGATCTTGTGAAAGCGATACCTCAAGAACAATTCGACCAATCGTCTTCAAACTTGGGAAGGTTCTTCACATCAGTTAGATGGCCATTGGTATTGATTTTCACTTAGGTACGTAATCCAAGATGGCTGTCATTGACCGTATTGGATTCATCCGTCACACATCTAGTGAACGCGATATCTCGAGAACAAATCAACCAATCGACTTCAAACTTGGGAAGGTTCTTAACATCAGTTAGATGGCCATTGGTATTGATTTTCACTGAGGTATGTAATCCAAGGTGGCTACCATTGACCATATTAGATTCCATCCGTCTCGCATCTTGTAAACGTGATATCTCGAGAACAATTTGACCAATCGACTTCAAACTCGAGACGGTGCTTCACATCAGTTAGACAGCCATTGGTATTGATTTTCACTGAGGTAGTATGTAATTCAAGATGGTTGCCATTGACCATCTTGGATTCCGTGCATCCTGCATCTTGTGAACATGATATTTTAAAAACAACTAAACCAATCGACTTCAAACTTGAGAAGGTGCTTCACATCAGTTAGATGGCCATTGGTATTGATTTTCACTTAGGTACGTAATCCAAGATGGCTGCCATTGACCATCTTGGATTCCGTCCGTCCCGCATCTTGTGAATGCGGTATCGTGAGAACAATTCGTCCGATTGACTTCAAACTTGAGAAGGTGCTTCACATCAGTTAGATGGCCATTGGTATTGATTTTCATTGAGGTAGTATGTAATCCAAGATGGCTGCCATTGACCATCTGGTATACTCTCGAAGCTGTCATAATTGCAAATGGCTGCTGCACAAAATATCGCCATCTACTCATTCATCAACAGACCCCGTATGATACTGTTAGTTATGTTGTAGCGCCCTCTATACATATAGACTGAAATCAAACATATTAAGGGTAAGGACAATTTGATCGCTGATTGTTTGTCTCGCATATAATGTACATATGTTTGTCAACATTTTTCCCGTTGTATATAGATTTTGTTTTGTATTAATGTTTTGAATTGTCAAGAAAGTTCCAAGTTTGAAACTTTCTTTCTTATTATTGCAGTAAAGAGTTAGACACTGAAGATCGTTCTAGAACAGTAGAACTGAGGTGGACTTGTTGACCTTCTATTATGAGATTATAATAATAGAGCTACGTATTATGTAAGTCATCCATCTGGAATATTCTCGAAGCTATCATAATTGCAAATGGCTGCTGCACAAAAGATCTGTATTAAACAGCGCCATCTACTCATTCATCAACAGACCCCGTATGATACGGTTAGTTATGTTGTAGCGCCCTCTATATATATAGACTGATAGCGTTGTTTACAAGGGACGCTTCCGGAATGTCAAACTGACATTAACTTGTTTACGTGGGTTATTTGCTTCGAACTTTCTCGAGCATAATTATAATTATATCTAGGCCAAATGATGATGTAATGCATATTCGAGAACTTTCGTGGTTTGTGGAGCGGACGACTCACGTCATATAGAATAATCGCGAATTCCCCGTAGGATATAAATACCGTCTCGTTCGCTCACTCGAGAGAGAATTTAAGAACTGGCTTTGATTGATTTACTTTGCCCGTAATTACTGACTGGAGGTTTCAAACAGACTTACGTGGGTGCAGCATCATCATTATTATTATTGACTAACATTTGCCTGAGATAACTGACTGTTGGATTACTCCTGTGTTCGACCGCTGTTTTATCTACGTGATTGAACTGACGGAAACTGGACAACAGCTGAGCGATATTGACTGTGGAAATACAGGAACGCGATTTCTACACGTCACGAACTGTATAGAGATTTGTACGTTGGTACGAACTTGGAGAGATACACCGGTATAACATTGAACAGTAAGATTTTATTTGACGTTTGTTTGCTATATTGACCTAACTTAATTTGTATATGATTTTAGTATTGTAAATAAATATTGTTTGTTTTATATTCGACTTCACAAATCTTTCTGTTGCGTTTTTCTATTGTCGTTTAGACGTAACACAGACAATAATTGACATATTCATTAAGAAGAACAGCGGAGTCGGAATTACAAATACCCAAATATATAAATGCCCAAGCTTGAAAGAAATGCGAGATTCTAATTTTAACCGAGTTGGTGAAGGATATGTCGGGAAAGGGGATTTCTCCACTTGTCATTATGATGAACATACTGCTGGCGATATTGTCGAGGACCATGTTTGGTGGCTTGCATTAAGCGATCTGGTATCCGAAAGGGCATTTGAACTTGGAAACCGTAGCATTCGCGAATGCTCGGCCTATTCCGTCGAAGTCATAGTACCTCGCGCATTAATGGTGTACGGATTTTACAGCTTTCAGCTCAACCTCCCCACAGCGCAGGCTCCATTACCATCCCTGCCACCAATAGCGGAAGTTGACCGTTACTACGTTGCTATGACGTATAGGGGAAACCAACCAACGCACGGTTCAGTTTGAATCCGGCCGAATAACTCCTTTAGTGTTGCACATGGGCGAACTATTTTTCATATGCTCTGTCCAGATAAACAGGGAAAATTATCTCCAGATAATTCTTTTTAACGCTAGGTCAACAGGGGTATTATGCAGACTTGAAAAGTAATCGAAATGTTCGGTAAACATCTATTTCACTATATATGATGTCACTTCCGGCGATGTGCGCGAAGGCCCCGAATCCGGTCCAAAAATCTGACTGGTGGCTGGGGTGTTATTAGACCCCCAGCGAGGTGGTTGCTTTCAGCTGCAAGCCGTGATCCGCCGCACGTGAGGCACACCACATGCTATAAGATGTGTTTCCGCTCACATAGTCCTCGGTGTATTTCTCTCTTATTAGGAGATAAAATTTTTATCCAAATGAAATGGATATTCCATTTGATTCTACCCCCGAAGGATCTCTTCCAATTTGAGGTGTTTCTCCTGGTTTTGCCTCTAAAGCTGATCTCCATGGTAACGGAAGTCATACAGCTGACATGCGCTGTTCGAAGTGTCCGCGTAATGCTGTGCTTTCAACATGGATGTCAATATGGTGGTCTAAAAGTGCGGAACGAGGTACTAATGTCCTACATTTTCCTAGTCCGTGTCGAGTGTATAGCGCAGTTAGCCGGTTCACGGAAATGCCCAATGATTTGGAAGGGCTCGTAACGGCCATTGACATTTGACCTTTGTGACGTCACTTCCGGTTCTGAAGCCGCACGTAGACGTCTCTTAGCCTATTTACATATCATCAATTTTCGGTAATTTCCGGAAGATCACTTCCGGTTCTGGTCACGCGACCGGAGATGGCCTTTGTCCCTTCCGCACAATTTTATCCGGCATTGTGCGCATGCACAGGGGTCAAAGATAACTTCCGGTCTTGTGATTGGAACCGGAAGTGACCTGCCGGAAAATATGGGAAATAATGACATGTAAGTAGGTCAATGGAATACAGTAGTTTGGACTACAGTTGTTCACTATAGTATTTTTCTTATAATTAGTCGCGGGTTTGAGGGCTTCTATAAAATCATCCGTATGGTTAAAATCAATTTCCTTTTTTAAAACGTATATAACAAAGTTATATCTATAGAATGTCATACCACTCTCCGTGATAACTGCTACAAAACTTGAGTTTTAGAGCTTTTTTGTACTACCCGGGTTAAATGCCATAAGGGTTGTTCACGTGAATCTTCACCAATACATGGTATGTCGTCATAATCTATTCCTTTTTCTCTGGCCAAAGGGCAATAGGCGGGGCGAGATGTCATTCAAGGGTTGCTCTGTTTGTCGTTTGGTTATGAAGACATGAGATTAAACTATTGTCGTTGACAAAGAACGAAAGATTCGAGAATACGGGTGGACCAGTACAGCTGCTATGTTATGCAAATGTCCTCGACACCTCAAAGATTTGGACGCCTCTCAGACACAGCATAACCGTATCACTTCAATAGTATGGTGATCTAGTTGGACCAAAAGTGTGCCCCGCATTACCTCATCAAAAGCGTGAGCGACAACGCAAAGGGTGACGTCGTCTTCCAAAACACGATGTCGCCCTTTCGCGTCGCGTGTCGCCTTTGACAATGTTGAGTGATAGGACGACGACGTCGCTTTCATACACCAGGACGTCGTGTTATTTGTACCTATCAATAGTTCAATTTGTAGGCAGAATTTCAATCAGTGCTCTTCGATGCATCGTAGGTTTACAAATGTAATTAACGAGAGAGCAATCAAATTAAACTATACACTTACAATACCGTTGATGATGTCCGACTCTAATCGACTGGATCAATAATGGGATATTTGCTATAAAAATGTAAATATAGGTCATACGGCCATCCATAGATTAGACCGTCATTGAAATAAAGATCGTGTGAAGTTGTCATTTTAATTCATGCAGTCACTCATGGAGGCATTGCCCCTGTCCTTGTGAAGGTAACATCGATTGAGGACACTTTCCCATATATAGAACTGAATAGCTCACCCGCCTATTGCCCTTTGGCCAGAGAAAAAGGAATAGATTATGACGACATACCATGTATTGGTGAAGATTCACGTGAACAACCCTTATGGCATTTAACCCGGGTAGTACAAAAAAGCTCTAAAACTCAAGTTTTGTAGCAGTTATCACGGAGAGTGGTATGACATTCTATATATATAACTTTGTTATATACGTTTTAAAAAAGGAAATTGATTTTAACCCTACGGCTGATTTTACAGAAGCCCTCAAACCCGCGACTAATTATAAGAAAAATACTATAGCGCTAAAATCTTACTTATCTGTTGGGACAATCTTGTGAATCCTGTGACTCGTTGAATTACCGATTGTATACAGGAATGCCATTAGGAAATAGCGCTATAGTTTTCGTTGTTTGTGACAGTTAATTGTTTTCAGGCAACTAATTTTTGGTTTGTTTGTTCATTCTCAATCTAAATGTTTAAGTTACTGGAATTAACCGATCCGGGAGTTGACTGGAGGAAGTTATTGTGTTTCTTGTTCTATAGCGGTTAACAGATCCTATCGCGCAATTCAAATATTGATCTATATTTCAGGAAACACAGAAGCCACTATCCGAGCTTTTGACAGGAATATCTCATCTCAACTGCCTCATGGTGGGATATAAAAAAAAACACACCTTCAAATGAACTGCTGAATGGAAAAAAAATCTTTTGTCCATTTTGCATCATAAAATGTTCGACGTCTACGCTTACATTATTAAAGCATTGATTCGGACATCCAGTTAACTGTGATAGATACATGTTCTAAGCTACCAAGTCAACAAGTGTTCCGATGCAGTGTTAACTATGTATGCACACGTTACAGAGGATGCTGACATGGCATGTAGAATTATGACCAAATGTATTGTATCCATACACTCGGTTGAAATGTAATCCCAGTTAACATTCGCAGAACACTTCAGAGATATCTTATATTCAACATTGATCAAGGGCTGAAATGGGATTTGGCTCTAATTGCCTAGTTACCGATGTGTTGTTACTGCAACAAAACAAAATTGTTCCCTACATGTAACAATAGTGCTTCCATCATTTTTACAGATTATAGATCGGCAGGCCATGTCAAAAATATGACAAGACGTCCAAGCTGGGATTCAATCCAGCCTTAATAAAATAATATCCTATCAATGTTCCCCAATCGCATATGTCGCTAGGCCTATGTAGGATCTTACTGATTTCAACTGAATCTGAGCGCCCAGCTAAAGAATATTTAATAGTCTTATGTCATCACGGTCGAATTTTACTGCTTTACTTGCAGTTGGGGAGGGGGGTAGGGTCTTCGTCTCCGCTTTAACCCAAGGTTTACCCCGAGGACCAGTCCTAGTGCAGCGGATAATCATAACAATTGTGCAAACTAGAGGTTCCGCTTTGACCCTTGAGTTGCCGCTCTGGCATGAAGCCTATGCTGGTTGTTTTTTTAACAAAAACATACGTCTCCCCCATCCTTCCACCCTGCCTTGAATGGGCACATTATTTAAGGGAAAGTGCTATAAAATGAATGCAATAAGTATCTTAAACAAAGCTGCGTATCTAAAAATATTAATTACAAAGAAGCGATACAAGTAGATGAACGGATGGACAGACACCGGACACGGATGCATGCATGCACACATACACCAAAACCTGATCAAATGCGGGGGCTATGCCATTGAAGCTTCCATCCAAGTTTGGGGAAATTCCGTCCAGTAGTTCTCCAGATATCTTGCAGACAAGCCCTGAATATACATGTACAAGTAGATGGACGGACGGACGGACGGACACTGGACATGGATGAATGCACGCACACACACCAAAACCTAATCAAGTGAGGGGGCTATCCCACTGAAGCTTCCATCCAAGTGGGTTGAAATTCCGTCCAGTAGTTCTCAAGATATCTTGCAGACAAGGCCTGTATATACATGTACAAGTAGATGGACGGACGGACGGACACCGGACATGGATGAATGCACGCACATACACCAAAATCTAATCAAATGAGGGGGCTATCCCAGTGAAGCTTCTATCCAAGTTTGGTGAAATTCCATCCAGTAGTTCTCCAGATATCTTGCAGACAAGCCCTGTATATACATGTACAAGTAGATGGATGGACGGACGGACGGACACCGAACACGGATGAACGCATGCACACACACCAAAACCTAATCAAATGAGGGGGCTATCCCAATGAAGCTTTCATCCAAGTTTGGTGAAATTCTGTCGAGTAGTTCTCCAGATATCTTGCAGACAAGCCCTGTATATACATGTACAAGTAGATGGACGGACGGACGGACACCGGACATGGATGAATGCAGACACACTAACCAAAACCTAATCAAATGAGGGGGCTATCCCACTGAAGCTTCCATCCAAGTGGGGTGAAATTCTGTCCAGTAGTTCTCAAGATATCTTGCAGACAAGGCCTGTATATACATGTACAAGTAGATGGACGGCGGGCAAACACCGGACACGGATGAATGCACGCACATACACCAAAACCTAATCAAATGAGGGGGCTATCCCAATGAAGCTTCCATCCAAGTTTGGTGAAATTCCATCCAGTAGTTCTCCAGATATCTTGCAGACAAGCCCTGTATATACATGTGCAAGTAGATGGACGGACACCGGACACGGATGAATGCACGCACATACACCAAAACCTAATCAAATGAGGGGGCTATCCCAATGAAGCTTCCATACAAGTTTGGTGAAATTCCATCCAGTAGTTCTCCCGATATCTTGCAGACAAGCCCTGTATATACATGTACAAGTAGATGGACGGACGGACGGACACTGGACACGGATGAATGCACGTACATACACCAAAACCTAATCAAATGAGGGGGCTATCCCAATGAAGCTTCCATCCAAGTTTGGTGAAATTCCATCCAGTAGTTCTCAAGATATCTTGCAGACAAGGCAAGGGGACGGACAGACATCCATCCAGAAAGACAGACATCCATCCATCCAGACAGACAGACAGACAGACAGACGGACAGACAGACAGACAGCACAAACACTAGATGTCTCCCCCCAACATAGTTGGGGGAGACATAATTATGACTAAAGCATGAAATTTTTACCAGTGTTAGTACATACCATAAGGTTCATTTTAAGATCGGGAGATAAGTCAGATTTGACCTCTGAGGACCGTGAGAGGCCAATGACCTCAATTACATTTTTTCACGATTCTGGTGCAGTTTGTCCGTTTTGGGAATGATTAGAAAGGTATGTTATGATTATCTGCTGCACTTTAATTTTTAATGTGCACTGAACAAAGGCTATAAGCTTAAAGTACAGTGAGGTCAGTGACCTCAGACACATGTATAGTACATACCGGTACATGTAATACAGACGCATTATCCATATAGACGCATAAATGTCAAGGTGTCTGATTGCACCGAACAGTCTCCCGAACATGCACATAATGCAGTGCACTTGAGTGCAGCCTTGGTGCACTTGCAGCGGCCGGTACATCCCTTCTTGCAGTTGCAGTGGATCAGTTCGTGGCAAGATTTTGATGCCTCTGGCAGTGTCGTCCAAAGAGGCTGCCACCCAGAGGCCTCCTTTGTCCAGCCCCAGTCAGATGGGCTTGGTAACTCAGGATTCAGGACCAGAGTTTGGTTCCAGCAGTTGGCCTGGAGAGATGCATGCTTGATGTGCTGCTGGAGTGCTGCCTGCGTTGGGGGAATGTTTTCTAGAGCCTTAGACTTGTGTGCGAAGAGCTGTTTCCTAGCATCGTTCACTTCCATGATGTCACTGGTGCGGTCATACATCAGCACAACGAAGCGCTCCAGCAGTGACATTGACTCCTCACTGACATCACTTGGCATGCGTAAGAGTTCTTCAAAGGCATCAGTCACCTCTGGGAACACTTTCCAAATCTCCCAGGCAGTCTTCTTCCCTCTGCCAGCGAATGAAGACACAGTGTCGCACCCTGTGAGGGCATGGAAGATGGGGAGAGTAGCACATTGTCTTGGGTTCATGGCGGCAGCCAGTTGGTGAACAGCTATGTACCGGAAGCTGAATCCAGTACCAAGAGCTATCCACAGCTCGTCAGGATTGATGTTGTTGAAAGAAACCACAGCCAGTACCACAACATCAGTATCCACAGTGCGTATGACCACCTTCCTCATCCCCTTCTGCACAGCATCTGCCACATGTAGAAGCATGCGAGTGTCCGCCTCCTCGTGTGAACATGGGGCGAGGATGGTCAAGTCGGACTCGGCAGGAGAGCACAGGACCTCAGTTCCACATGTTGCATACATTTCCTTGCCATCAGCTATTGGAAGACGAATGACCTCTCGTGACAGGAAACCAAAGAGCTCAGTCTTGTTTTGATCAACACGAAGGAAGTCCTTCCAGTTCTTAGGCATGACGGTAGAGGGAGCCACTCTTTTCCTGACGCCCTTGCCCCTCTTCTGTCTGGTCGTGCCTTTCAGGCTGTCAGGTAGATATACATCCCAGACGAGATGCATGTCAATCACGTGATGGGGATCTTGACCAGTTCTTCTCCCACGAGAACCAGGCAGCCCCACCTGCATTATCAACAGGAGGAAAACTGCGCCTTGCAGTCAAAGCAGATCTACTAGACTGCCTGAAATCAGACCAAACCGAAACCACAAGCGCACCTGTGGTTGATGCCACAATCCTTGACGGAGCAGCTATTGTTCAAATGCTCAATCCTGTAGCGGCAAAGACCTTTCAAGAGTATGTGAACATAGTTTTTGCACCTTACATCTCCACTCAACTGGAAAAGGTCCACAGACTGGACCTCGTCTGGGATGTATATCTACCTGACAGCCTGAAAGGCACGACCAGACAGAAGAGGGGCAAGGGCGTCAGGAAAAGAGTGGCTCCCTCTACCGTCATGCCTAAGAACTGGAAGGACTTCCTTCGTGTTGATCAAAACAAGACTGAGCTCTTTGGTTTCCTGTCACGAGAGGCCATTCGTCTTCCAATAGCTGATGGCAAGGAAATGTATGCAACATGTGGAACTGAGGTCCTGTGCTCTCCTGCCGAGTCCGACTTGACCAGCCTCGCCCCATGTTCACACGAGGAGGCGGACACTCGCATGCTTCTACATGTGGCAGATGCTGTGCAGAAGGGGATGAGGAAGGTGGCCATACGCACTGTGGATACTGATGTTGTGGTACTGGCTGTGGCTTCTTTCAACAACATCAATCCTGACGAGCTGTGGATAGCTCTTGGTACTGGATTCAGCTTCCGGTACATAGCTGTTCACCAACTGGCTGCCGCCATGAACCCAAGACAATGAGCTACTCTCCCCATCTTCCATGCCTTCACAGGGTGCGACACTGTGTCTTCATTCGCTGGCAGAGGGAAGAAGACTGCCTGGGAGATTTGGAAAGTGTTCCCAGAGGTGACTGATGCCTTTGAAGAACTCTTACGCATGCCAAGTGATGTCAGTGAGGAGTCAATGTCACTGCTGGAGCGCTTCGTTGGGCTGATGTATGACCGCACCAGTGACATCATGGAAGTGAACGATGCTAGGAAACAGCTCTTCGCACACAAGTCTAGGGCTCCAGCAGCACATCAAGCGTGCATCTCTCCAGGCCAACTGCTGGAACCAAACTCTGGTCCTGAATCCTGAGTTACCAAGCCCATCTGACTGGGGCTGGACAAAGGAGACCTCTGGGTGGCAGCCTCTTTGGACGACACTGCCAGAGGCATCACAATCTTGCCACGAACTGATCCACTGCAACTGCAAGAAGGGATGTACCGGCCGCTGCAAGTGCACCAAGGCTGCACTCAAGTGCACTGCATTATGTACATGTTCGGGAGACTGTTAGGTGCAATCAGACACCTTGACATTTATGCGTCTATATGGATAATGCGTCTGTATTACATGTACCGGTATGTACTATACATGTGTCTGAGGTCACTGACCTCACTGTACTTTAAGCTTATAGCCTTTGTTCAGTGCACATTAAAAATTAAAGTGCAGCAGATAATCATAACATACCTTTCTAATGATTCCCAAAACGGACAAACTGCACCAGAATCGTGAAAAAATGTAATTGAGGTCATTGACCTCTCACGGTCCTCAGAGATCAAATCTGCCTTACCTCCCGATCTGAAAATGAAGCTTATGGCATGTACTAACACTGGTAGAAATTTCATGCTTTAGTCATAATTTGCACAATTCTTATGATATGAGAGATTATCAGCTGTACTATCCATAATTCTACCCCGCAATATGTTGCCAACCTGGCGGGAGGGCGGCAACATCAGAAGATACTCCCCGGCGTGGCGTGTGATTCGGCTGAGCCAACAAGAAAGCACCTACCATTATGTTCCCTTCAAAGCACTGTAAAGAGCTCTCGGGGTTGGTTGACACTCCGTCGGTCAAAAATTTCTTGTCCAGACCATATCTCGGTTACTGTTTGATAACTTCGAAACTTACATGGAATATGCTTAGTACTAGGCAGATGTGCATGGCATAGTCGTTTCGATGATTTTGTGTTAAATAAGATTGTGTTTGTTTGACCAACTTAACTGACAGTACAATATTTGGTTAATTAACCGACACAGACAATTTGGAGCACACTCGCCATTATACGACTTTAAGTATACTCACGCATCATACATCAAGAAAATCAATTATCTTCCATTGCGATGTGCTGATCCTACTCGGCTTGACACCCCTAAACCCCCATTGCTGTCATTGGAAACTCATATATAATCACTCACACTATTGTCATTAATCTCATATTAAATTTGTAATAACCAAATATTTCAATTCCACCGGTATTACAATGTTATTTCGGCTTTTCTATCGTTCATCGTGCTCATACGAGATTACATCCCTTGCTGAAGGTCAGACATTTTATCTTCCAGTATTCTTTGAGCAGATCTTTTTCCATGGGGCATTAGAGCTTAGAATCAGGCAAATAATCACACTGTGTTTTCCCATGTTATACAACCTACCTTCCTGGCTGGATATCTACTTTACCGTAGAATACCAAGTTTGCCCATAGTATCATGTTGAATACAAGGAACATGGCACTACAATTTTGTATCATGAACCCCTCCTCACCAATTAGATTCTGCAGGCATTTGCACTCAAGAGGAGGCAGCGATTTTGTATTGTTCCGGACCAAATGCTCTCTCTGATTCGTCATTGCACGAAATAATTGCATGCACGGAGCACAGACTTGGGACTACCATTTAGTTCCGGTCACTTTCCTTCATAACTGGCCACATGAACACAGATGTGAAGTTTGGGGTGACGTTATTGGTTTGTGTTAACCTACGTTATCTTCCTGTCACATCTATGCTCACTGCTATAATGACGCATTTCGCTGTCCTCGTCAACACGGGAAACAGAAATAAATTATACACAATGTGTTTTCGGGGATATGGAGCCGTAAAACTGACACGCAAGGTTTTTTTTAGTTATCTCGTGATCTCGATATCTTTGTTATGTCGTGATATCGACATCTTTGTTATCTCGTGATCTCGACATCTTCGTTATCTCGTGATCTCGACATCTTTGTTATGTCGTGATCTTGACATCTTTGTTATGTCGTGATCTCGACATCTTTATTATCTCGTGCTCTCGAGATAATTGACCAATAGAATCACCAGAAGAATCCGCCATTTTCTTTTCTAACAAGATAGCTTTAGTCGAAATACGCATCAACGGCTGTCTCTGGCGATTCTATTGGTCAATTATCTCGAGAGCACGAGATAATAAAAACGTCGAGATCACGACATAACAAAAGACGTCGAGATCACGACATAACAAAGATGTCGTGATCACGAGATAATTCTCAATTTCTAGTAGTCAGTTATCTCGAGATCACGAGATAACAAAGATCTCGACATCACGACATAACGAAGATGTCGAGATCACGAGATAATTTAAAAAAATCTTGCGTGTCACTTTTACGGCTCCATACGGGGATGAGACCATATATGGCTTACTTGGGCGAATCCACCAAACAGACACAGAGAGATATTTTATCTAACGATAACAAGCCTGAGTTATCCGTTCTGTCGTTTATAAGCTCTGGGCAGTCGCTGACTGAGCAGGCCTACCATACAACAACGATGATAACTCGAGACTAAACAGCCATGGGACTTGGGTTCAAGCTATCTAGATTCAACCACCAATGGCCAATACTTGTATCGAAGAATTCTGGGAGTCACACTTAGATTTTAACTGAAGGTACGATCAGGACCACAGGCCCGCAAAACAAGAGTTTTGGGGGGTGTGGGCGGTGGTATTAGGGTGAAGTTTCGAAATATGGGTCTCTATATATAACCCCATGCTTTATATAAATCAACATATGTTTATTTATATAAAGCATGGGGTTATATATAGAGACCTCATATTTCGACACTTCACCCTAATACCACCGCCCACACCCCCCAAAACTCTTGTTTTGCGGGCCTGTGATCAGGACCGAGCCACTATACTCTGGCAATAACGTACTCTTAACGGCGAGGGATGACTCAAGCCCATTTATCCGGACAATCCCGAAGATTCGCGGAAACCCCATATTTGCAGATATTTGCAGAAAACAAATATTGCCAGGGGGAATACGTTGGCCTATATATTAGAATATCAGAATGGTCTGGCTATGCAAATTTGAAGTATTTCGGGTAGTTTGGAGTGTATGTCCGTATGTGTCCGAGTGTAACATTAATACACCCATTCTACCCAAGTAAGAATAACATTTCACAACAGTATCCAAATCTGGTAGAATGTTTACTGGACAGTGAAAACACTACCAGTATCTTTCAAAGCATTTAACATAACGTTAATTTCGTTTCGTTCGAAGGTAAATCGAGATGAATCATGTTGTAGTTTCGAGTATAGGCACATTGAACATACATGTAGCTATATTTCCGATATCTTCCATTCGTGCAAGAAATGCTAAATGACAGTAATCCCTAACACATAATAAATAAGCCGCATTTTGTGTTGCACATTCGGATGCGCCACGTCTCTGGTAACTATTTTGGATAGCTTTGACTCTAAACTTGAATTAATTCAAATGATTCATCTGTGCTTGTACTTCCGGGGCAGTAATTTTTGCGTTATGTTATTTGATATAAGTGCAACGCCAACGGCCGCATTATCACTAGATTTGCAATGTCCTGGGCCATTAGAATTTGTTATTGAATTACAGTTTTCTCTTTCAGCAGTAAATGGCCAATATAATGTGCAATTGTTACAAATGAATGTTTTTCATCAATGTGACTGTCGTTTTGTCGTATGTCAATCACAAAATAAACAAAAAACTCTCACACAATCACTGTTCTTCATATTATGATCTAGTCCCATCGACATTTCTGTTTTTTTAATTTATATATATTTATATAAATATAATTCGATTATTAAATTCAAGCTTCGTTGAAATATTTTGATGTTGATGAGAATGTTAGTACAAATAAAATAAATTTCATCATGGACCCATACCGGTGCAGTCAATCCTTTATCGGATCCTATCTAATATGTTTTACTTCCGCCCATATAGCCTTCATCCTCGCTAAACCACTGGTACCCATGAGAACGGATTATCATGGGGAATACGACTGTATTTTTCAGCCAATCGCCAAGAGCGCCATCCTGTATATATTGGCCAATCAGATCACTTGTTTACCGCGACCATGGCGACCGTGACAACAGATTCGAAAACACCACAATTACCTGGCTTGTGGGATATTTGGTGTTTGATGAATACATTTTCAATGAATTATGATAATAAAATAAACAAAAAATATTTCTAAAAATCAATATGGAGATAAAATAATTATATTTATTAATTTTCATAATTTATTGAAAATGTACGTATTCATCTACCATCAAATATCCCACAAACTAGGTAACTGTGGAAAACAAAAAAAAGTGGGAGGAACGCGGTCTGCTATGCAAGATGATCAAGGTTTCGCCTTTGGCACAAAAAGAAACTTTGATAGCCCCTTGATACCTTTTCTGTAATATTGGACGTTCCTGTCGTATTCAGGAACAATTTGGCCCTTGTATTGGAAGGCTTCATATGAAATACATTTATTCGAATGATTATTGTTAAGAATAATTATGCAGATAACATCGTCTAACAGTTAATGTCTTCATATGAAATCCATTTGACACACTGTTTTTTTTTCTTTTACAACCAATATACATGTGAGACGTGGGAGTATACCGACTTTATGTGTTGTTCATAAAGAGTGCGCAAGGCGGTCTAATCGCTCGATCCACCGGATCGTCTGCGGACCTGACGTAACTCGACAAAGACAAACTGTCAGGCTACCGTGAACGCACTCATGCACTGGTCTTGGCCAACGAGGGAGTTGAATTCAACCTGTCACCTTGTCTGGATCGAAGAGGTAGGAAAGGAAAACCTGTTGAGACAACCAAACCAAATAGATACAATATTATTAACATATATTTCAGTAAACATCCACAAGGTATACAAGATTCCGATCGCGGGAGCGTACAATTCCTGAAGAAGATCCCTAATCTAAAAATTAGGCTTACCTACAATTATTCCAAGAACCCTATCTAAGACGCAAACAGGCCAAATCGTGGCCACAGTCTCGGCAAGGGTGCAGCTGCCGGTGTCTGGCTTCCCTGTCATTCTCAAAGAGAGCCGTGTCTACCCGCGGGAGACCAAAGCGACTCTCATGTAAACTGGTGACATTTTTGAATCTCCAATCTCAAAGCGAGGCAGCATGACATCATTCTCAAAGCGAGCCGTGTCTACCCGCGAACTCCTTCCTGTATTAGATAACTCGCTTTCACGGCCAAGTATACATACCGACAATAATTTGTTCGCGATTGATATGCTCCGAAACGGAAAGAGTCATTTCCCAATTATATAGCCCACGTTATGTTTAGTAATTCGCTTCTAACTCGGCGGAGTCAGCAGGTCAGTGACAAGCCAGATAATCATACGCCGCCTACTCACCCCCCAAATTTTGGGGGGATGGCTCCCATTTACGCGTGAGACTCTTTCTCGCAGTAGGGAGTCTCGCGAGACGAGAATGGCTTCCCTGTTAGTCTCTTGTATCGTGTCTGGTTACACGACCAGGCCTCTCCAAGAATTGGCAAACGTCTATGGATTCGGACGGCCTCATCTTCGTTCACCAAGCCAATTTCTACGCTCACGCTCTAAACTTGCCTTGGTCGGACGGGCTGCCAATATTGTTCAAAAACAGCCTGTATAGCTTCATGAATATGCGTGACGTATTATCCAATATCTTTCCCAAACGTGCTCTGAGACGGCGTCAGAGATTGGCTGGCATTGACATTACGCCAGCCTACAGAAGAGGCGTGTGCTGTGCTTGATTGGTTCGTAAGACGAAATAGACATTTCTGATTTTCAACAATAATGGCAGCCCGTCCGACCAAGGCAAAATCGAAGCGAGAACGTAGAAATTGGTTTGGCGTAACGAAGATTGACGGCCTGGGCCCGACAGCACTCTCACAGTACAAATTTTGGCTCCGCAAAACAACGCATGGCAAGTCAATTGCGCAGCTAATAGCGACGCACTTCGCGGCCCGGCTCCAAGTCGAATTATCAAGCCTTAGAGATCTTGGCTACACAACTCACTTAGGATCCCGACACAGACGTGTTCGGATAATAACCATTAGATGGAAGTTCCTGACGAAACAGTTACTTAGCAGATCCTAGCCGTAGTCTGTAGATGTATGAATGGATCACGTTTCTGGTCGAGGCCGGTGGTTACCCATTGTAGGTGATATGTATGAATGGCAAATCCTAGCCGTAGACCGATAATTGGGAAATCCTGGCCGGGAGGCCAGAGACGTGTGTTTGTCAATGTCAATAATGGCAGGTCCTGGACGAGACCGGTATCATGTGTGTATATACATATGAAGACGGCAGGGCTATTTGTGCATGAATAAAAAATAATTCTATACGATCGCATAGCTCTTCACAGGAACACAATATCGAAGCAAAAACCAATCCGCTGCGAGGTATGAAATGTGACTGGTTTCAAACTTTGGATTTCATCATGAGCTGAACTGCTTTGATTAGGGATGAAATAGACATCCTAAGTCAAAGCAAAATAGCAGGCTTGGGATACCGACATGGTAATTCAAAACAAGCGCGGGAGATGAAATGTACGAGATTATATGATACAGGCATCGACTCAACAACTCATTCGAATCACCAAAAATGTCCAGGTAAACCCTCTGCAAGGATTTAGAAGATATTTTGTGAAGATACCGACGGTCAGGACTCTTATACTGATACTGATATCTTCTGCATTCCAGGCAGGTCGATTTGCCCGGTGCTTGACCGTTTAAGATAATTCCACCGGGATTTCAAGGCATTAACTGTCATCTTTGAATTCACCCTGGTAAGCAAACCGCATGCCATTTCACTCACGTACCCTCGGTGGCCGAGTGGTCTAAGGCGCTTCGCTGGTGACCGCTAGCCTCACACCGCTGAACCGGCACGGGTTCGAGCCCAACTGGTCCATGTGTGAAAGTTTGTCAGTTACTTGCCGAAGGGCGGTGGTTCTCTCCGGGTACTCCGGCTTCCTCCACCAACCAAACTGACTGTCACCATATGAGTGAAACAAACTTGAGTGTGACATTAAGCCAAATTCCCTCCCTCCCTCACTCACGTACACACACAAGCATTTACACGTACCACAGGTCAGGTTACACTAGGTCAGGTGAGGAACTGATTACACAGGGATTGTCAAAACAGAGACGAATTATTCAAAATTTAATATCTTTCTTTAGTATTTTTCATCTCAGGCTTTGTGGTATTCGGCTAGATACTCTCATTGCATGTGTCTATCATTCTATCATTAAAAGACTAATCAGCGTGATGTCGTTTCATTTAATTACCATCTACACGAACATCTTGTCGGTCGTGTACTCACGTGATCGGAATTGTTTATTGCCTGTGCATTCAATATGCAAGTGACGACATCATCTCGCGAGAGCTAAAACCGGAAATATTCAATTGCAATACATTCAACTTTGGAAAATGAACATCGGTCAGGTCTCTATGCGAAAATCCGGATTACAACGTGATAAGACTATTAGCCTGCGAGTACTGGTGGTCAGACTATCAGCCTGTGGGTACTGGTGGTCAGTCTATCAGCCTGTGGGTACTGGTGGTCAGTCTATCAGCCTGTGGGTACTGGTGGTCAGTCTATCAGCCTGTGGGTACTGGTGGTCAGACTATCAGCCTGTGGGTACTAGTATTCAGACTATTAACCTGTGGGTACTGGTGGTCAGTCTATCAGCCTGTGGGTACTGGTGGTCAGTCTATCAGCCTGTTGGTACTGGTGGTCAGTCTATCAGCCTGTGGGTACTGGTGGTCAGTCTATCAGCCTGTAGGTACTGGTGGTCAGTCTATCAGCCTGTGGGTACTGGTGGTCAGACTATCAGCCTGTGGGTACTAGTATTCAGACTATCAGCCTGTGGGTACTGGTGGTCAGACTATCAGCCTGCGGGTACTGGTGGTGAGACTATCAGCCTGTGGGTACTGGTGGTCAGATTATCAGCCTGTGGGTACTGGTGGTCAGACTATCAGCCTGTGGGTACTGGTGGTCAGACTATCAGCCTGTGGGTACTGGTGGTCAGACTATCAGCCTGTGGGTACTGGTGGTCAGACTATCAGCCTGTGGGTACTGGTGGTCAGACTATCAGCCTCTGGGTACTAGTATTCAGACTATTAACCTGTGGGTACTGGTGGTCAGACTATCAGCCTGTGGGTGCTGGTGGTCAGACTATCAGCCTGTGGGTGCTGGTGGTCAGACTATCAGCCTGTGGGTACTAGTATTCAGACTATTAACCTGTGGGTACTGGTGGTCAGTCTATCAGCCTGTGGGTACTGGTGGTCAGACTATCAGCCTGTGGGTACTGTTATTCAGACTATTAACCTGTGGGTACTGGTGGTCAGTCTATCAGCCTGTGGGTACTGGTGGTCAGTCTATCAGCCTGTGGGTACTGGTGGTCAGACTATCAGCCTGTGGGTACTGGTGGTCAGACTATCAGCCTGTGGGTACTAGTATTCAGACAATTAACCTGTGGGTACTAGTGGTCAGTCTATCAGCCTGTGGGTACTGGTGGTCAGACTATCAGCCTGTGGGTACTAGTATTCAGACTATTAACCTGTGGGTACTGGTGGTCAGTCTATCAGCCTGTGGGTACTGGTGGTCAGTCTATCAGCCTGTGGGTACTGGTGGTCAGTCTATCAGCCTCTGGGTACTGGTGGTCAGACTATCAGCCTGTGGGTACTAGTATTCAGACTATTAACCTGTGGGTACTGGTGGTCAGTCTATCAGCCTGTGGGTACTGGTGGTCAGTCTATCAGCCTGTGGGTACTGGTGGTCAGACTATCAGCCTGTGGGTACTGGTGGTCAGTCTATCAGCCTGTGGGTACTGGTGGTCAGACTATCAGCCTGTGTGTACTAGTATTCAGACTATTAACCTGTGGGTACTGGTGGTCAGTCTATCATCCTGTGGGTACTGGTGGTCAGACTATCAGCCTGTGGGTACTAGTATTCAGACTACTAACCTGTGGGTACTGGTGGTCAGTCTATCAGCCTGTGGGTACTGGTGGTCAGTCTATCAGCCTGTGGGTACCGGTGGTCAGTCTATCAGCCTGTGGGTACTGGTGGTCAGACTATCAGCCTGTGGGTACTAGTATTCAGACTACTAACCTGTGGGTACTGGTGGTCAGTCTATCAGCCTGTGGGTACTGGTGGTCAGTCTATCAGCCTGTGGGTACTGGTGGTCAGACTATCAGCCTGTGGGTGCTAGTATTCAGACTATTAATCTGTAGGTACTGGCGATCAGTCTATCAGCCTGTGGGTACTGGTGGTCAGACTATCAGCCTGTGGGTACTGGTGGTCAGACTATCAGCCTGTGGGTACTGGTGGTCAGTCTATCAGCCTGTGGGTACTGGTGGTCAGACTATCAGCCTGTGGGTACTGGTGGTCAGTCTATCAGCCTGTGGGTACTGGTGGTCAGTCTATCAGCCTGTGGGTACTGGTGGTCAGACTATCAGCCTGTGGGTACTGGTGGTCAGACTATCAGTCTGTAGGTACTGGCGGTCAGTCTATCAGCCTGTGGGTACTGGTGGTCAGACTATCAGCCTGTGGGTACTGGTGGTCAGTCTATCAGCCTGTGTGTACTGGTGGTCAGACTATCAGCCTGTGGGTACTGGTATTCAGACTATTAACCTGTGGGTACCGGTGGTCAGACTATCAGCCTGTGGGTACTGGTGATCAGACTATCAGCATGTGGGTACTGGTATTCAGACTATTAACCTGTGGGTACTGGTGGTCAGACTATCAGAGTGGGTACTGGTGGTCAGACTATCAGCTTGTGGGTACTGGTATTCAGACTATTAGACTGCGGGTACTGGTGGTCAGACTATCAGCCTGTGGGTACTAGTATTCAGACTATTAGCCTGTGGGTACTGGTGGTCAGACTATCAGCCTGTGGGTACTGGTATTCAGACTATTAACCTGTGGGTACTGGTGGTCAGACTATCAGCCTGTGGGTACTGGTATTCAGACTATTAACCTGTGGGTACTGGTGGTCAGACTATCAGCCTGTGGGTACTGGTATTCAGACTATTAACCTGTGGGTACTGGTGGTCAGACTTTCAGAGTGGGTACTGGTGATCAGGCTATCAGCTTATGGGTACTAGTATTCAGACTATCAGCCTGTGGGTACTGGTGGTCAGACTATCAGCCTGTGGGTACTGGTGGTCAGACTATCAGCCTGTGGGTACTGGTTGTCAGACTATCAGCCTGTGGGTACTGGTGGTCAGACTATCAGCCTGAGGGTACTGATGGTCAGACTATCAGCCTGTGGGTACTGGTGGTCAGACTATCATCCTGTGGGTACTGGTGGTCAGACTATCAGCCTGTGGGTACTAGTATTTAGACTATTAACCTGTGGTTACTGGTGGTCAGACTATCAGCCTGTGGGTACTGATGGTCAGACTATCAGCCTTTGGGTACTGGTCGTCAGACGATCAGCCTGTGGGTACTAGTATTCAGACTATTAACCTGTGGGTACTGGTGGTCAGTCTATCAGCCTGTGGGTACTGGTGGTCAGACTATCAGCCTGTGGGTACTGGTGGTCAGACTATCAGCCTGTGGGTACTGGTGGTCAGACTATCAGCCTGTGGATACTGGTGGTCAGACTATCAGCCTCTGGGTACTAGTATTCAGACTATTAACCTGTGGGTACTGGTGGTCAGACTATCAGCCTGTGGGTACTAGTATTCAGACTATCAGCCTGTGGGTACTGGTGGTCAGACTATCAGCCTGCGGGTACTGGTGGTGAGACTATCAGCCTGTGGGTACTGGTGGTCAGACTATCAGCCTGTGGGTACTGGTGGTCAGACTATCAGCCTGTGGGTACTGGTGGTCAGACTATCAGCCTGTGGGTACTGGTGGTCAGACTATCAGCCTGTGGGTACTGGTGGTCAGACTATCAGCCTCTGGGTACTAGTATTCACTGGTGGTAGCCTAGTATTCAGTGGGTACTGGTGGTCAGACTATCAGCCTGTGGGTACTGGTGGTCAGACTATCAGCCTGTGGGTACTGGTGGTCAGACTATCAGCCTGTGGGCACTGTGGTCAGGGTGGGTACTGGTGGTCAGACTATCAGCCTGTGGGTACTAGTATTCAGACTATTAACCTGTGGGTACTGGTGGTCAGTCTATCAGGCTGTGGGTACTGGTGGTCAGACTATCAGCCTGTGGGTACTGGTGGTCAGACTATCAGCCTGTGGGTACTATTCAGACTATTAACCTGTGGGTACTGGTGGTCAGACTATCAGCCTGTGGGTACTGGTGGTCTATCAGCCTGTGGGTACTGGTGGTCAGACTATCAGCCTGTGGGGACTAGTATTCAGCCTGTGGGTACTGGTGGTCAGTCTATAGTCTGTGGGTACTGGTGGTCAGACTATCAGCCTGTGGGTACTGTTATTCAGACTATTAACCTGTGGGTACTGGTGGTCAGTCTATCAGGCTGTGGGTACTGGTGGTCAGTCTATCAGCCTGTGGGTACTGGTGGTCAGACTATCAGCCTGTGGGTACTGGTGGTCAGACTATCATCCTGTGGGTACTAGTATTCAGACTATTAACCTGTGGGTACTGGTGGTCAGACTATCAGGCTGTGGGTACTGGTGGTCAGACTATCAGCCTGTGGGTACTGGTGGTCAGACTATCAGCCTGTGGGTACTAGTTTTCAGACTATTAACCTGTGGGTACTGGTGGTCAGACTATCAGCCTGTGGGTACTGGTGGTCAGACTATCAGCCTGTGGGGACTAGTATTCAGACTATTAACCTGTGGGTACTGGTGGTCAGTCTATCAGCCTGTGGGTACTGGTGGTCAGACTATCAGCCTGTGGGTACTGTTATTCAGACTATTAACCTGTGGGTACTGGTGGTCAGTCTATCAGCCTGTGGGTACTGGTGGTCAGTCTATCAGCCTGTGGGTGCTGGTGGTCAGACTATCAGCCTGTGGGTACTGGTGGTCAGTCTATCAGCCTGTGGGTACTGGTGGTCAGACTATCAGCCTGTGTGTACTAGTATTCAGACTATTAACCTGTGGGTACTGGTGGTCAGTCTATCATCCTGTGGGTACTGGTGGTCAGACTATCAGCCTGTGGGTACTAGTATTCAGACTACTAACCTGTGGGTACTGGTGGTCAGTCTATCAGCCTGTGGGTACTGGTGGTCAGTCTATCAGCCTGTGGGTACCGGTGGTCAGTCTATCAGCCTGTGGGTACTGGTGGTCAGACTATCAGCCTGTGGGTACTAGTATTCAGACTACTAACCTGTGGGTACTGGTGGTCAGTCTATCAGCCTGTGGGTACTGGTGGTCAGTCTATCAGCCTGTGGGTACTGGTGGTCAGACTATCAGCCTGTGGGTGCTAGTATTCAGACTATTAATCTGTAGGTACTGGCGATCAGTCTATCAGCCTGTGGGTACTGGTGGTCAGACTATCAGCCTGCGGGTACTGGTGGTCAGACTATCAGCCTGTGGGTGCTGGTGGTCAGTCTATCAGCCTGTGGGTACTGGTGGTCAGACTATCAGCCTGTGGGTACTGGTGGTCAGTCTATCAGCCTGTGGGTACTGGTGGTCAGTCTATCAGCCTGTGGGTACTGGTGGTCAGACTATCAGCCTGTGGGTACTGGTGGTCAGACTATCAGTCTGTAGGTACTGGCGGTCAGTCTATCAGCCTGTGGGTACTGGTGGTCAGACTATCAGCCTGTGGGTACTGGTGGTCAGTCTATCAGCCTGTGTGTACTGGTGGTCAGACTATCAGCCTGTGGGTACTGGTATTCAGACTATTAACCTGTGGGTACCGGTGGTCAGACTATCAGCCTGTGGGTACTGGTGATCAGACTATCAGCATGTGGGTACTGGTATTCAGACTATTAACCTGTGGGTACTGGTGGTCAGACTATCAGAGTGGGTACTGGTGGTCAGACTATCAGCTTGTGGGTACTGGTATTCAGACTATTAGACTGCGGGTACTGGTGGTCAGACTATCAGCCTGTGGGTACTAGTATTCAGACTATTAGCCTGTGGGTACTGGTGGTCAGACTATCAGCCTGTGGGTACTGGTATTCAGACTATTAACCTGTGGGTACTGGTGGTCAGACTATCAGCCTGTGGGTACTGGTATTCAGACTATTAACCTGTGGGTACTGGTGGTCAGACTATCAGCCTGTGGGTACTGGTATTCAGACTATTAACCTGTGGGTACTGGTGGTCAGACTTTCAGAGTGGGTACTGGTGATCAGGCTATCAGCTTATGGGTACTAGTATTCAGACTATCAGCCTGTGGGTACTGGTGGTCAGACTATCAGCCTGTGGGTACTGGTGGTCAGACTATCAGCCTGTGGGTACTGGTTGTCAGACTATCAGCCTGTGGGTACTGGTGGTCAGACTATCAGCCTGAGGGTACTGATGGTCAGACTATCAGCCTGTGGGTACTGGTGGTCAGACTATCATCCTGTGGGTACTGGTGGTCAGACTATCAGCCTGTGGGTACTAGTATTTAGACTATTAACCTGTGGTTACTGGTGGTCAGACTATCAGCCTGTGGGTACTGATGGTCAGACTATCAGCCTTTGGGTACTGGTCGTCAGACTATCAGCCTGTGGGTACTAGTATTCAGACTATTAACCTGTGGGTACTGGTGGTCAGTCTATCAGCCTGTGGGTACTGGTGGTCAGACTATCAGCCTGTGGGTACTGTTATTCAGACTATTAACCTGTGGGTACTGGTGGTCAGTCTATCAGCCTGTGGGTACTGCTGGTCAGTCTATCAGCCTGTGGGTACTGGTGGTCAGACTATCAGCCTGTGGGTACTGGTGGTCAGACTATCATTCTGTGGGTACTAGTATTCAGACTATTAACCTGTGGGTATTGGTGGTCAGTCTATCAGCCTGTGGGTACTGGTGGTCAGACTATCAGCCTGTGGGTACTAGTATTCAGACTATTAGCCTGTGGGTACTGGTGGTCGGACTATCAGCCTGTGGGTACTGGTGGTCAGACTATCAGCCTGTGGGTACTACTATTCAGACTATTAGCCTGCGGGTACTGGTGGTCAGACTATCAGCCTGTGGATACTAGTTTCAGACTATTAGCCTGTGGGTACTGGTGGTCATACTATCAGCCTGTGGGTACTGGTATTCAGACTATTAACCTCTGGGTACTGGTGGTCAGACTATCAGCCTGTGGGTACTGGTGGTCAGACTATCAGCCTGTGGGTACTGGTGGTCAGACTATCAGCCTGTGGGCACTGGTGGTCAGACTATCAGCCTGTGGGTACTGGTGGTCAGACTATCAGCCTGTGGGTACTAGTATTCAGACTATTAACCTGTGGGTACTGGTGGTCAGACTATCAGGCTGTGGGTACTGGTGGTCAGACTATCAGCCTGTGGGTACTGGTGGTCAGACTATCAGCCTGTGGGTACTAGTTTTCAGACTATTAACCTGTGGGTACTGGTGGTCAGACTATCAGCCTGTGGGTACTGGTGGTCAGACTATCAGCCTGTGGGGACTAGTATTCAGACTATTAACCTGTGGGTACTGGTGGTCAGTCTATCAGCCTGTGGGTACTGGTGGTCAGACTATCAGCCTGTGGGTACTGTTATTCAGACTATTAACCTGTGGGTACTGGTGGTCAGTCTATCAGGCTGTGGGTACTGGTGGTCAGTCTATCAGCCTGTGGGTACTGGTGGTCAGACTATCATCCTGTGGGTACTAGTATTCAGACTATTAACCTGTGGGTACTGGTGGTCAGTCTATCAGGCTGTGGGTACTGGTGGTCAGACTATCAGCCTGTGGGTACTAGTATTCAGACTATTAACCTGTGTGTACTGGTGGTCAGTCTATCAGCCTGTGGGTACTGGTGGTCAGTCTATCAGCCTGTGGGTACTGGTGGTCAGTCTATCAGCCTGTGGGTACTGGTGTTCAGACTATCAGCCTGTGGGTACTAGTTTTCAGACTATTAACCTGTGGGTACTGGTGGTCAGTCTATCAGCCTGTGGGTACTGGTGGTCAGTCTATCAGCCTGTGGGTACTGGTGGTCAGACTATCAGCCTGTGGGTACTGGTGGTCAGTCTATCAGCCTGTGGGTACTGGTATTCAGACTATTAACCTGTGGGTACTGGTATTCAGACTATTAACCTGTGGGTACTGGTGGTCAGATTATCGGAGTGGGTACTGGTGATCAGACTATCAGCCTGTGGGTACTGGTATTCAGACTATTAACCTGTGGGTACTGGTATTCAGACTATTAACCTGTGGGTACTGGTGGTCAGACTATCAGAGTGGGTACTGGTGGTCAGACTATCAGCTTGTGGGTACTGGTATTCAGACTATTAGCCTGCGGGTACTGGTGGTCAGTCTATCAGCCTGTGGGTACTGGTGGTCAGTCTATCAGCCTGTGGGTACTGGTGGTCAGACTATCAGCCTGTGGGTACTAGTATTCAGACTATTAACCTGTGGGTACTGGTGGTCAGTCTATCAGCCTGTGGGTACTGGTGGTCAGTCTATCAGCCTGTTGGTACTGGTGGTCAGTCTATCAGCCTGTGGGTACTGGTGGTCAGTCTATCAGCCTGTAGGTACTGGTGGTCAGTCTATCAGCCTGTGGGTACTGGTGGTCAGACTATCAGCCTGTGGGTACTAGTATTCAGACTATCAGCCTGTGGGTACTGGTGGTCAGACTATCAGCCTGCGGGTACTGGTGGTGAGACTATCAGCCTGTGGGTACTGGTGGTCAGACTATCAGCCTGTGGGTACTGGTGGTCAGACTATCAGCCTGTGGGTACTGGTGGTCAGACTATCAGCCTGTGGGTACTGGTGGTCAGACTATCAGCCTGTGGGTACTGGTGGTCAGACTATCAGCCTCTGGGTACTAGTATTCAGACTATTAACCTGTGGGTACTGGTGGTCAGACTATCAGCCTGTGGGTGCTGGTGGTCAGACTATCAGCCTGTGGGTGCTGGTGATCAGACTATCAGCCTGTGGGTACTAGTATTCAGACTATTAACCTGTGGGTACTGGTGGTCAGTCTATCAGCCTGTGGGTACTGGTGGTCAGACTATCAGCCTGTGGGTACTGTTATTCAGACTATTAACCTGTGGGTACTGGTGGTCAGTCTATCAGCCTGTGGGTACTGGTGGTCAGTCTATCAGCCTGTGGGTACTGGTGGTCAGACTATCAGCCTGTGGGTACTGGTGGTCATACTATCAGCCTGTGGGTACTAGTATTCAGACAATTAACCTGTGGGTACTGGTGGTCAGTCTATCAGCCTGTGGGTACTGGTGGTCAGACTATCAGCCTGTGGGTACTAGTAGTCAGACTATTAACCTGTGGGTACTGGTGGTCAGTCTATCAGCCTGTGGGTACTGGTGGTCAGTCTATCAGCCTGTGGGTACTGGTGGTCAGTCTATCAGCCTCTGGGTACTGGTGGTCAGACTATCAGCCTGTGGGTACTAGTATTCAGAATATTAACCTGTGGGTACTGGTGGTCAGTCTATCAGCCTGTGGGTACTGGTGGTCAGTCTATCAGCCTGTGGGTACTGGTGGTCAGACTATCAGCCTGTGGGTACTGGTGGTCAGTCTATCAGCCTGCGGGTACTGGTGGTCAGACTATCAGCCTGTGTGTACTAGTATTCAGACTATTAACCTGTGGGTACTGGTGGTCAGTCTATCATCCTGTGGGTACTGGTGGTCAGACTATCAGCCTGTGGGTACTAGTATTCAGACTACTAACCTGTGGGTACTGGTGGTCAGTCTATCAGCCTGTGGGTACTGGTGGTCAGTCTATCAGCCTGTGGGTACCGGTGGTCAGTCTATCAGCCTGTGGGTACTGGTGGTCAGACTATCAGCCTGTGGGTACTAGTATTCAGACTACTAACCTGTGGGTACTGGTGGTCAGTCTATCAGCCTGTGGGTACTGGTGGTCAGTCTATCAGCCTGTGGGTACTGGTGGTCAGACTATCAGCCTGTGGGTGCTAGTATTCAGACTATTAATCTGTAGGTACTGGCGATCAGTCTATCAGCCTGTGGGTACAGGTGGTCAGACTAGCAGCCTGTGGGTGCTGGTGGTCAGTCTCTCAGCCTGTGGGTACTGGTGGTCAGACTATCAGCCTGTGGGTACTGGTGGTCAGTCTATCAGCCTGTGGGTACTGGTGGTCAGTCTATCAGCCTGTGGGTACTGGTGGTCAGACTATCAGCCTGTGGGTACTGGTGGTCAGACTATCAGTCTGTAGGTACTGGCGGTCAGTCTATCAGCCTGTGGGTACTGGTGGTCAGACTATCAGCCTGTGGGTACTGGTGGTCAGTCTATCAGCCTGTGTGTACTGGTGGTCAGACTATCAGCCTGTGGGTACTGGTATTCAGACTATTAACCTGTGGGTACCGGTGGTCAGACTATCAACCTGTGGGTACTGGTGATCAGACTATCAGCATGTGGGTACTGGTATTCAGACTATTAACCTGTGGGTACTGGTGGTCAGACTATCAGAGTGGGTACTGGTGGTCAGACTATCAGCTTGTGGGTACTGGTATTCAGACTATTAGACTGCGGGTACTGGTGGTCAGACTATCAGCCTGTGGGTACTAGTATTCAGACTATTAGCCTGTGGGTACTGGTGGTCAGACTATCAGCCTGTGGGTACTGGTATTCAGACTATTAACCTGTGGGTACTGGTGGTCAGACTATCAGAGTGGGTACTGGTGATCAGGCTATCAGCTTATGGGTACTAGTATTCAGACTATCAGCCTGTGGGTACTGGTGGTCAGACTATCAGCCTGTGGGTACTGGTGGTCAGACTATCAGCCTGTGGGTACTGGTTGTCAGACTATCAGCCTGTGGGTACTGGTGGTCAGACTATCAGCCTGGGGGTACTGATGGTCAGACTATCAGCCTGTGGGTACTGGTGGTCAGACTATCATCCTGTGGGTACTGGTGGTCAGACTATCAGCCTGTGGGTACTAGTATTTAGACTATTAACCTGTGGTTACTGGTGGTCAGACTATCAGCCTGTGGGTACTGATGGTCAGACTATCAGCCTTTGGGTACTGGTGGTCAGACGATCAGCCTGTGGGTACTAGTATTCAGCCTATTAACCTGTGGGTACTGGTGGTCAGTCTATCAGCCTGTGGGTACTGGTGGTCAGACTATCAGCCTGTGGGTACTGTTATTCAGACTATTAACCTGTGGGTACTGGTGGTCAGTCTATCAGCCTGTGGGTACTGCTGGTCAGTCTATCAGCCTGTGGGTACTGGTGGTCAGACTATCAGCCTGTGGGTACTGGTGGTCAGACTATCATTCTGTGGGTACTAGTATTCAGACTATTAACCTGTGGGTATTGGTGGTCAGTCTATCAGCCTGTGGGTACTGGTGGTCAGACTATCAGCCTGTGGGTACTAGTTTTCAGACTATTAGCCTGTGGGTACTGGTGGTCGGACTATCAGCCTGTGGGTACTGGTGGTCAGACAATCAGCCTGTGGGTACTACTATTCAGACTATTAGCCTGCGGGTACTGGTGGTCAGACTATCAGCCTGTGGGTACTAGTTTTCAGACTATTAGCCTGTGGGTACTGGTGGTCATACTATCAGCCTGTGGGTACTGGTATTCAGACTATTAACCTGTGGGTACTGGTGGTCAGACTATCAGCCTGTGGGTACTGGTGGTCAGACTATCAGCCTGTGGGTACTGGTGGTCAGACTATCAGCCTGTGGGCACTGGTGGTCAGACTATCAGCCTGTGGGTACTGGTGGTCAGACTATCAGCCTGTGGGTACTAGTATTCAGACTATTAACCTGTGGGTACTGGTGGTCAGACTATCAGGCTGTGGGTACTGGTGGTCAGACTATCAGCCTGTGGGTACTGGTGGTCAGACTATCAGCCTGTGGGTACTAGTTTTCAGACTATTAACCTGTGGGTACTGGTGGTCAGACTATCAGCCTGTGGGTACTGGTGGTCAGACTATCAGCCTGTGGGTACTGGTGGTCAGACTATCAGCCTGTGGGGACTAGTATTCAGACTATTAACCTGTGGGTACTGGTGGTCAGTCTATCAGCCTGTGGGTACTGGTGGTCAGACTATCGGCCTGTGGGTACTGGTTTTCAGACTATTAACCTGTGGATACTGGTATTCAGACTATTAACCTGTAGGTACTGGTGGTCAGACTATCAGAGTGGGTACTGGTTGTCAGACTATCAGCCTGTGGGTACTAGTATTCAGACTATTAGCCTGTGGGTACTGGTGGTCAGACTATCAGCCTGTGGGTACTGGTATTTAGACTATTAACCTGTGGGTACTGGTGGTCAGACTATCAGCCTGTGGGTACTGGTATTCAGACTATTAAACTGTGGGTACTGGTGGTCAGACTATCAGCCTGTGGGTACTGGTATTCAGACTATTAATCTGTGGGTACTGGTGGTCAGACTATCAGCCTGTGGGTACTAGTATTCAGACTATTAACCTGTGGGTACTGGTGGTCAGTCTATCAGCCTGTGGGTACTGGTGGTCAGTCTATCAGGCTGTGGGTACTGGTGGTCAGTCTATCAGCCTGTGGGTACTGGTGGTCAGACTATCAGCCTGTGGGTACTGGTGGTCAGACTATCATCCTGTGAGTACTAGTATTCAGACTATTAACCTGTGGGTACTGGTGGTCAGTCTATCAGGCTGTGGGTACTGGTGGTCAGACTATCAGCCTGTGGGTACTAGTATTCAGACTATTAACCTGTGTGTACTGGTGGTCAGTCTATCAGCCTGTGGGTACTGGTGGTCAGTCTATCAGCCTGTGGGTACTGGTGGTCAGTCTATCAGCCTGTGGGTACTGGTGTTCAGACTATCAGCCTGTGGGTACTAGTTTTCAGACTATTAACCTGTGGGTACTGGTGGTCAGTCTATCAGCCTGTGGGTACTGGTGGTCAGTCTATCAGCCTGTGGGTACTGGTGGTCAGACTATCAGCCTGTGGGTACTGGTGGTCAGTCTACCAGCCTGTGGGTACTGGTATTCAGACTATTAACCTGTGGGTACTGGTATTCAGACTATTAACCTGTGGGTACTGGTGGTCAGACTATCGGAGTGGGTACTGGTGATCAGACTATCATCCTGTGGGTACTGGTATTGAGACTATTAACCTGTGGGTACTGGTATTCAGACTATTAACCTGTGGGTACTGGTGGTCAGACTATCAGAGTGGGTACTGGTGGTCAGACTATCAGCTTGTGGGTACTGGTATTCAGACTATTAGCCTGCGGGTACTGGTGGTCAGACTATCAGCCTGTGGGTACTAGTATTCAGACTATTAGGCTGTGGGTACTGGTGGTCAGACTATCAGCCTATGGGTACTGGTATTCAGACTATTAACCTGTGGGTACTGGTGGTCAGACTATCAGCCTGTGGGTACTGGTATTCAGACTATTAACCTGTGGGTACTGGTGGTCAGACTATCAGCCTGTGGGTACTGGTATTCAGACTATTAACCTGTGGGTACTGGTGGTCAGACTATCAGCCTGTGGGTACTAGTATTCAGACTATTAACCTGTGGGTACTGGTGGTCAGTCTATAAGAGTGGGTACTGATGGTCAGTCTATCAGCCTGTGGGTACTGGTGGTCAGTCTATCAGCCTGTGGGTACTGGTGGTCAGACTATCAGCCTGTGGGTACTGGTGGTCAGTCTATCAGCCTGTGGGTACTGGTGGTCAGACTATCAGCCTGTGGGTACTAGTATTCAGACTATTAACCTGTGGGTATCAGCCCGTGGTACTGGTGGTCAGTCTAGTGGTGGTCAGACATCCTGTGGGTACTGGTGGTCAGACTATCAGCCTGTGGGTACTAGTATTCAGACTATTAACCTGTGGGTACTGGTGGTCAGTCTATCAGCCTGTGGGTACTGGTGGTCAGTCTATCAGCCTGTGGGTACCGGTGGTCAGTCTATCAGCCTGTGGGTACTGGTGGTCAGACTATCAGCCTGTGGGTACTAGTATTCAGACTATTAAGCTGTGGGTACTGGTGGTCAGTCTATCAGCCTGTGGGTACTGGTGGTCAGACTATCAGCCTGTGGGTACTAGTATTCAGACTATTAACCTGTGGGTACTGGTGGTCAGTCCATCAGCCTGTGGGTACTGGTGGTCAGTCTATCAGCCTGTGGGTACTGGTGGTCAGTCTATCAGCCTGTGGGTACTGGTGGTCAGACTATCAGCCTGTGGGTACTAGTATTCAGACTATTAACCTGTGGGTAATGGTAGTCAGTCTATCATCCTGTGGGTACTGGTGGTCAGACTATCAGCCTGTGGGTACTAGTATTCAGACTATTAACCTGTGGGTACTGGTGGTCAGTCTACCAGCCTGTGGGTACTGGTGGTCAGTCTATCAGCCTGTGGGTACCGGTGGTCAGTCTATCAGCCTGCGGGTACTGGTGGTCAGACTATCAGCCTGTGGGTACTAGTATTCAGACTATTAAGCTGTGGGTACTGGTGGTCAGTCTATCAGCCTGTGGGTACTGGTGGTCAGTCTATCAGCCTGTGGGTACTGGTGGTCAGACTATCAGCCTGTGGGTGCTAGTATTCAGACTATTAATCTGTAGGTACTGGCTATCAGTCTATCAGCCTGTGGGTACAGGTGGTCAGACTAGCAGCCTGTGGGTGCTGGTGGTCAGTCTCTCAGCCTGTGGGTACTGGTGGTCAGACTATCAGCCTGTGGGTACTGGTGGTCAGTCTATCAGCCTGTGGGTACTGGTGGTCAGTCTATCAGCCTGTGGGTACTGGTGGTCAGACTATCAGCCTGTGGGTACTGGTGGTCAGACTATCAGTCTGTAGGTACTGGCGGTCAGTCTATCAGCCTGTGGGTACTGGTGGTCAGACTATCAGCCTGTGGGTACTGGTGGTCAGTCTATCAGCCTGTGTGTACTGGTGGTCAGACTATCAGCCTGTGGGTACTGGTATTCAAACTATTAACCTGTGGGTACCGGTGGTCAGACTATCAGCCTGTGGGTACTGGTGATCAGACTATCAGCATGTGGGTACTGGTATTCAGACTATTAACCTGTGGGTACTGGTGGTCAGACTATCAGAGTGGGTACTGGTGGTCAGACTATCAGCTTGTGGGTACTGGTATTCAGACTATTAGACTGCGGGTACTGGTGGTCAGACTATCAGCCTGTGGGTACTAGTATTCAGACTATTAGCCTGTGGGTACTGGTGGTCAGACTATCAGCCTGTGGGTACTGGTATTCAGACTATTAACCTGTGGGTACTGGTGGTCAGACTATCAGCCTGTGGGTACTGGTATTCAGACTATTAACCTGTGGGTACTGGTGGTCAGACTATCAGCCTGTGGGTACTGGTATTCAGACTATTAACCTGTGGGTACTGGTGGTCAGACTTTCAGAGTGGGTACTGGTGATCAGGCTATCAGCTTATGGGTACTAGTATTCAGACTATCAGCCTGTGGGTACTGGTGGTCAGACTATCAGCCTGTGGGTACTGGTGGTCAGACTATCAGCCTGTGGGTACTGGTTGTCAGACTATCAGCCTGTGGGTACTGGTGGTCAGACTATCAGCCTGAGGGTACTGATGGTCAGACTATCAGCCTGTGGGTACTGGTGGTCAGACTATCATCCTGTGGGTACTGGTGGTCAGACTATCAGCCTGTGGGTACTAGTATTTAGACTATTAACCTGTGGTTACTGGTGGTCAGACTATCAGCCTGTGGGTACTGATGGTCAGACTATCAGCCTTTGGGTACTGGTGGTCAGACGATCAGCCTGTGGGTACTAGTATTCAGACTATTAACCTGTGGGTACTGGTGGTCAGTCTATCAGCCTGTGGGTACTGGTGGTCAGACTATCAGCCTGTGGGTACTGTTATTCAGACTATTAACCTGTGGGTACTGGTGGTCAGTCTATCAGCCTGTGGGTACTGCTGGTCAGTCTATCAGCCTGTGGGTACTGGTGGTCAGACTATCAGCCTGTGGGTACTGGTGGTCAGACTATCATTCTGTGGGTACTAGTATTCAGACTATTAACCTGTGGGTATTGGTGGTCAGTCTATCAGCCTGTGGGTACTGGTGGTCAGACTATCAGCCTGTGGGTACTAGTTTTCAGACTATTAGCCTGTGGGTACTGGTGGTCGGACTATCAGCCTGTGGGTACTGGTGGTCAGACAATCAGCCTGTGGGTACTACTATTCAGACTATTAGCCTGCGGGTACTGGTGGTCAGACTATCAGCCTGTGGGTACTAGTTTTCAGACTATTAGCCTGTGGGTACTGGTGGTCATACTATCAGCCTGTGGGTACTGGTATTCAGACTATTAACCTGTGGGTACTGGTGGTCAGACTATCAGCCTGTGGGTACTGGTGGTCAGACTATCAGCCTGTGGGTACTGGTGGTCAGACTATCAGCCTGTGGGCACTGGTGGTCAGACTATCAGCCTGTGGGTACTGGTGGTCAGACTATCAGCCTGTGGGTACTAGTATTCAGACTATTAACCTGTGGGTACTGGTGGTCAGACTATCAGGCTGTGGGTACTGGTGGTCAGACTATCAGCCTGTGGGTACTGTGGGTACTGGTGGTCAGACTATCAGCCTGTGGGTACTAGTTTTCAGACTATTAACCTGTGGGTACTGGTGGTCAGACTATCAGCCTGTGGGTACTGGTGGTCAGACTATCAGCCTGTGGGTACTGGTGGTCAGACTATCAGCCTGTGGGGACTAGTATTCAGACTATTAACCTGTGGGTACTGGTGGTCAGTCTATCAGCCTGTGGGTACTGGTGGTCAGACTATCGGCCTGTGGGTACTGGTTTTCAGACTATTAACCTGTGGATACTGGTATTCAGACTATTAACCTGTAGGTACTGGTGGTCAGACTATCAGAGTGGGTACTGGTTGTCAGACTATCAGCCTGTGGGTACTAGTATTCAGACTATTAGCCTGTGGGTACTGGTGGTCAGACTATCAGCCTGTGGGTACTGGTATTTAGACTATTAACCTGTGGGTACTGGTGGTCAGACTATCAGCCTGTGGGTACTGGTATTCAGACTATTAACCTGTGGGTACTGGTGGTCAGACTATCAGCCTGTGGGTACTGGTATTCAGACTATTAACCTGTGGGTACTGGTGGTCAGACTATCAGCCTGTGGGTACTAGTATTCAGACTATTAACCTGTGGGTACTGGTGGTCAGTCTATCAGCCTGTGGGTACTGGTGGTCAGTCTATCAGCCTGTGGGTACTGGTGGTCAGACTATCAGCCTGTGGGTACTGGTGGTCAGTCTATCAGCCTGTGGGTACTGGTGGTCAGACTATCAGCCTGTGTGTACTAGTATTCAGACTATTAACCTGTGGGTACTGGTGGTCAGTCTATCATCCTGTGGGTACTGGTGGTCAGACTATCAGCCTGTGGGTACTAGTATTCAGACTACTAACCTGTGGGTACTGGTGGTCAGTCTATCAGCCTGTGGGTACTGGTGGTCAGTCTATCAGCCTGTGGGTACCGGTGGTCAGTCTATCAGCCTGTGGGTACTGGTGGTCAGACTATCAGCCTGTGGGTACTAGTATTCAGACTACTAACCTGTGGGTACTGGTGGTCAGTCTATCAGCCTGTGGGTACTGGTGGTCAGTCTATCAGCCTGTGGGTACTGGTGGTCAGACTATCAGCCTGTGGGTGCTAGTATTCAGACTATTAATCTGTAGGTACTGGCGATCAGTCTATCAGCCTGTGGGTACTGGTGGTCAGACTATCAGCCTGCGGGTACTGGTGGTCAGACTATCAGCCTGTGGGTGCTGGTGGTCAGTCTATCAGCCTGTGGGTACTGGTGGTCAGACTATCAGCCTGTGGGTACTGGTGGTCAGTCTATCAGCCTGTGGGTACTGGTGGTCAGTCTATCAGCCTGTGGGTACTGGTGGTCAGACTATCAGCCTGTGGGTACTGGTGGTCAGACTATCAGTCTGTAGGTACTGGCGGTCAGTCTATCAGCCTGTGGGTACTGGTGGTCAGACTATCAGCCTGTGGGTACTGGTGGTCAGTCTATCAGCCTGTGTGTACTGGTGGTCAGACTATCAGCCTGTGGGTACTGGTATTCAGACTATTAACCTGTGGGTACCGGTGGTCAGACTATCAGCCTGTGGGTACTGGTGATCAGACTATCAGCATGTGGGTACTGGTATTCAGACTATTAACCTGTGGGTACTGGTGGTCAGACTATCAGAGTGGGTACTGGTGGTCAGACTATCAGCTTGTGGGTACTGGTATTCAGACTATTAGACTGCGGGTACTGGTGGTCAGACTATCAGCCTGTGGGTACTAGTATTCAGACTATTAGCCTGTGGGTACTGGTGGTCAGACTATCAGCCTGTGGGTACTGGTATTCAGACTATTAACCTGTGGGTACTGGTGGTCAGACTATCAGCCTGTGGGTACTGGTATTCAGACTATTAACCTGTGGGTACTGGTGGTCAGACTATCAGCCTGTGGGTACTGGTATTCAGACTATTAACCTGTGGGTACTGGTGGTCAGACTTTCAGAGTGGGTACTGGTGATCAGGCTATCAGCTTATGGGTACTAGTATTCAGACTATCAGCCTGTGGGTACTGGTGGTCAGACTATCAGCCTGTGGGTACTGGTGGTCAGACTATCAGCCTGTGGGTACTGGTTGTCAGACTATCAGCCTGTGGGTACTGGTGGTCAGACTATCAGCCTGAGGGTACTGATGGTCAGACTATCAGCCTGTGGGTACTGGTGGTCAGACTATCATCCTGTGGGTACTGGTGGTCAGACTATCAGCCTGTGGGTACTAGTATTTAGACTATTAACCTGTGGTTACTGGTGGTCAGACTATCAGCCTGTGGGTACTGATGGTCAGACTATCAGCCTTTGGGTACTGGTCGTCAGACTATCAGCCTGTGGGTACTAGTATTCAGACTATTAACCTGTGGGTACTGGTGGTCAGTCTATCAGCCTGTGGGTACTGGTGGTCAGACTATCAGCCTGTGGGTACTGTTATTCAGACTATTAACCTGTGGGTACTGGTGGTCAGTCTATCAGCCTGTGGGTACTGCTGGTCAGTCTATCAGCCTGTGGGTACTGGTGGTCAGACTATCAGCCTGTGGGTACTGGTGGTCAGACTATCATTCTGTGGGTACTAGTATTCAGACTATTAACCTGTGGGTATTGGTGGTCAGTCTATCAGCCTGTGGGTACTGGTGGTCAGACTATCAGCCTGTGGGTACTAGTATTCAGACTATTAGCCTGTGGGTACTGGTGGTCGGACTATCAGCCTGTGGGTACTGGTGGTCAGACTATCAGCCTGTGGGTACTACTATTCAGACTATTAGCCTGCGGGTACTGGTGGTCAGACTATCAGCCTGTGGATACTAGTTTCAGACTATTAGCCTGTGGGTACTGGTGGTCATACTATCAGCCTGTGGGTACTGGTATTCAGACTATTAACCTCTGGGTACTGGTGGTCAGACTATCAGCCTGTGGGTACTGGTGGTCAGACTATCAGCCTGTGGGTACTGGTGGTCAGACTATCAGCCTGTGGGCACTGGTGGTCAGACTATCAGCCTGTGGGTACTGGTGGTCAGACTATCAGCCTGTGGGTACTAGTATTCAGACTATTAACCTGTGGGTACTGGTGGTCAGACTATCAGGCTGTGGGTACTGGTGGTCAGACTATCAGCCTGTGGGTACTGGTGGTCAGACTATCAGCCTGTGGGTACTAGTTTTCAGACTATTAACCTGTGGGTACTGGTGGTCAGACTATCAGCCTGTGGGTACTGGTGGTCAGACTATCAGCCTGTGGGTACTGGTGGTCAGACTATCAGCCTGTGGGGACTAGTATTCAGACTATTAACCTGTGGGTACTGGTGGTCAGTCTATCAGCCTGTGGGTACTGGTGGTCAGACTATCAGCCTGTGGGTACTGTTATTCAGACTATTAACCTGTGGGTACTGGTGGTCAGTCTATCAGGCTGTGGGTACTGGTGGTCAGTCTATCAGCCTGTGGGTACTGGTGGTCAGACTATCATCCTGTGGGTACTAGTATTCAGACTATTAACCTGTGGGTACTGGTGGTCAGTCTATCAGGCTGTGGGTACTGGTGGTCAGACTATCAGCCTGTGGGTACTAGTATTCAGACTATTAACCTGTGTGTACTGGTGGTCAGTCTATCAGCCTGTGGGTACTGGTGGTCAGTCTATCAGCCTGTGGGTACTGGTGGTCAGTCTATCAGCCTGTGGGTACTGGTGTTCAGACTATCAGCCTGTGGGTACTAGTTTTCAGACTATTAACCTGTGGGTACTGGTGGTCAGTCTATCAGCCTGTGGGTACTGGTGGTCAGTCTATCAGCCTGTGGGTACTGGTGGTCAGACTATCAGCCTGTGGGTACTGGTGGTCAGTCTATCAGCCTGTGGGTACTGGTATTCAGACTATTAACCTGTGGGTACTGGTATTCAGACTATTAACCTGTGGGTACTGGTGGTCAGATTATCGGAGTGGGTACTGGTGATCAGACTATCAGCCTGTGGGTACTGGTATTCAGACTATTAACCTGTGGGTACTGGTATTCAGACTATTAACCTGTGGGTACTGGTGGTCAGACTATCAGAGTGGGTACTGGTGGTCAGACTATCAGCTTGTGGGTACTGGTATTCAGACTATTAGCCTGCGGGTACTGGTGGTCAGTCTATCAGCCTGTGGGTACTGGTGGTCAGTCTATCAGCCTGTGGGTACTGGTGGTCAGACTATCAGCCTGTGGGTACTAGTATTCAGACTATTAACCTGTGGGTACTGGTGGTCAGTCTATCAGCCTGTGGGTACTGGTGGTCAGTCTATCAGCCTGTTGGTACTGGTGGTCAGTCTATCAGCCTGTGGGTACTGGTGGTCAGTCTATCAGCCTGTAGGTACTGGTGGTCAGTCTATCAGCCTGTGGGTACTGGTGGTCAGACTATCAGCCTGTGGGTACTAGTATTCAGACTATCAGCCTGTGGGTACTGGTGGTCAGACTATCAGCCTGCGGGTACTGGTGGTGAGACTATCAGCCTGTGGGTACTGGTGGTCAGACTATCAGCCTGTGGGTACTGGTGGTCAGACTATCAGCCTGTGGGTACTGGTGGTCAGACTATCAGCCTGTGGGTACTGGTGGTCAGACTATCAGCCTGTGGGTACTGGTGGTCAGACTATCAGCCTCTGGGTACTAGTATTCAGACTATTAACCTGTGGGTACTGGTGGTCAGACTATCAGCCTGTGGGTGCTGGTGGTCAGACTATCAGCCTGTGGGTGCTGGTGATCAGACTATCAGCCTGTGGGTACTAGTATTCAGACTATTAACCTGTGGGTACTGGTGGTCAGTCTATCAGCCTGTGGGTACTGGTGGTCAGACTATCAGCCTGTGGGTACTGGTGGTCAGTGTAGTCTGTAGGTACTGGCGGTCAGACTATCAGCCTGTGGATACTGGTGGTCAGACTATCAGACTGTGGGTACTGGTGGTCAGTCTATCAGCCTGTGGGTACTGGTGGTCAGACTATCAGCCTGTGGGTACTGGTGGTCAGACTATCAGCCTGTGGGTACTAGTATTCAGACTATTAACCTGTGGGTACTTGTGGTCAGTCTATCAGCCTGTGGGTACTGGTGGTCAGACTATCAGCCTGTGGGTACTAGTATTCAGACTATTAACCTGTGGGTACTGGTGGTCAGTCTATCAGCCTGTGGGTACTGGTGGTCAGTCTATCAGCCTGTGGGTACTGGTGGTCAGTCTATCAGCCTCTGGGTACTGGTGGTCAGACTATCAGCCTGTGGGTACTAGTATTCAG
>JAVTVY010016422.1:0-62576 GCA_036873755.1 Hanleya hanleyi | reverse complement strand
ATAGGAGCTGATAATGGCAGTATACATTTACTGTGTTAACCTGTATGGCAGTTCTTCCCATAAACAGAACCCTCATCATAGGAGCTTATACTGGCAGTATATGTTTACTGTGTTAACCTGTATGGCAGTTCTTCCCTTAAACCATTTTAACAGAACCGTGGTCATAGGAGCTGATAATGGCAGTCTAATTTTACTGTTTTATCGTGTAGGGCAGTTCTTCCCATGAACAAAACCCTCATTATAGGAGCTGATAACGACAGTATGTTTACTGTGTTAACCTGTATATGGCAGTTCTTCCCTTAAACAGAACCCTGGTCATTGGAACTGATGGCAGTATACGTTTACTGTGCTAAACCTAATCGTAGGAGCTGATGACAGCTGTCACAATGTTAACCCGGATTGTGTTTACACAGAAGAATACATTTAATATCAGTTGTATGGCCATATCAATTTGCAACAATTCATAAGGAATAACTGAATCACCAATTTGCACAGAATAGTGGCGATAAAGCGTTTTCCGATAAGTCAGTATTTTCCTACAGTATGAATTGGCTTAATTCATTAACTGCTATAGCAGCTACATGTAGATAGTTCCAATAAGTACAAATCCATGCTACTTAGCCGAAATAGTTAAATTTATAGTTGAAGAGTTCATTCTGGGTTCATTGATCACTGGAAGTCCGCCATCATCTTGACCTAGCCTGAGTCCTAGATCAGCCCAATCAAAATATTGGTTGTGTCCTCCAACAGGGTGGGTTTGGAAAATATCTGAATCACTTATTCGTGTATGGTAATTTAAATCATATGAATACTACAAATCATCTGTACAAAGCACAATTTCAATTAATTCCTCACACACAATTATTTCCATGCACAACTGCGACTAATTTACGCACACTCGGGTGGATAAAGTGAACTCTTAGTGGACCAGTAGGATTGGCTACCATAGCTGTTACATTCAGCTTGTAACCTCATCTAGTCTCTCTCCATCCAGTTTCACGCAGCAAAAATCAGTTTGTGCAGTTAATTTCTGCTTGTACACGTTCTATACCATCCACTACCAGATACACATGCACTCCCCTCAGCTGATCTGCTAGTCTTACATTCTAACTCGAACTTCCTGTTCCTGGATGAAGTCCTGATCTCTATTTTGTCAAATAAAATTGCTTGAATAGAACCCTGGTCATAGTCGGCAGTGTGTGCTTATGGTTTTATCCTGTATGGCAGCTCTTTCCTTGAAGATGTTAAATATAAGCCTGGTCATAGGCGATGATAACGGCAGTTATGGTTATTTAGAGTTTGGATTGTATGACAGCTGTCCTAAAACCTTGATCCGAAGAGCATATAACAGTTAGACCACTTCAGACCATGGGATGATATGTTGATCTACATGTATGAAGCAATAATGACAGTGTATTTAATGGATTCATTTTGCCAAGTGTACCTGGTGTTCGAGCAGTAATAATGGATGTAATCACACTAATTATAAACATTCTTCCAATGAAGTGTTTGGATCCAGAAACATGTTATTGGCAGCATCAAATTGTTGGATGGATTTAATGGAAGCAAATCGTGACAGCTAGTGTAAACATGTAGAAATTGCAAGATGGTACCCTATTTCTTCTAATATTCAGACGGAAAAACTTAACTTCAGGTTACTGTGGAGAGAAATTCTGCAAACATTATACAAATTTCACTAGCTATCTTCCCAGTTCTTGGGGTAAATAACATATCCATGCCACAGTATTTAGCCTCAATGGACATAAAGATGGAATTTTTCTGCTTTTAAGTCCGAAAATGCTGTTCGAAAAATTAGAAGAAATAGGGTATTCAATGATCAGAATGCTCACTTTGCTTTGTATTGCAGAACTTTTGTTGGTAGTGCTCATCCCCGATCTTTGTGATATTCACATTATTTATCCTAATGAGGTTCCACTAATAGAGTGCTCACTTTGTCAGCTGTACTATACATGTAAGACAGTGGTACATAAACAGAATATGAATGGGCAGAGTGCAATAATCAAGTCATATTAGGGGGTCAGATATCAGGGTGATTGTATTGTATATAAACTATGTAAACAGGAGAGGGAGGAGTGATATGAATGAGATAAACAAACCAAGCTTAACATCAAGACCAATATCATATATGTACTAGGGTGACGATGCATGATACTTGGCTAGCATCAAGGCAAATATCATATATGTACTAGGGTGACGATGCATGATACTTGGCTAGCATCAGGGCAAATATCATATATGTACTAGGGTGACGATGCATGATACTTGGCTAGCATCAAGGCAAATATCATATATGTACTAGGGTGACGATGCATGATACTTGGCTAGCATCAGGGCAAATATCATATATGTACTAGGGTGACGATGCATGATACTTGGCTAGCATCAGGGCAAATATCATATATGTACTAGGGTGACGATGCATGATACTTGGCTAGCATCAGGGCAAATATCATGTATGTAGGGTAATTATGCATGATACATAGCTAGCATCAGGGCAAATATCATATATGTACTAGGGTGACGATGCATGATACTTGGCTAGCATCAGGGCAAATATCATATATGTACTGGGGTGACGATGCATGATACTTGGCTAGCATCAAGGCAAATATCATGTATGTAGGGTAATTATGCATGATACATAGCTAGCATCAGGGCAAATATCAAGTATGTATAGTGATGACGCATGATACATAACTAGCATCAGGGCGAATATCATGTATGTATGGTGATGACGCATCATACATAGCTAGCATAAGGGTGAATATCATGTATGTATGGTGATTATGCATGGTACTTAGCTAGCATTATCAGATCATGGCGAATATCATGTTTGTAGAGTGATGATGCATGATGCATATCCAGCATCCGGGCGAATATCAGGTATGTAGGGTGATGATACAGGATACTTCATAGCTGAATGGGTTGACTAATCTTCCAGCTTAAATGAGAAGAGAAACATGGAAGCATTTGTTCTAAGACCTTGTACATTTACCTGAAAAAGCAATAGTCAAAGGTTTTATTCCCACTTTTTGTTTTATCCGAACCTCTCTATGAGATTAGCTTTTCAAGGCCAGCTAGGGCTTACTGTTTCTACCATCTTCTTACCAAGGAACAGGAGATATATAGCTATAGTCAAATCTGTTATGGAAGATTGGTGCAAGAAATATAGTGCAATATTCCATGTTAGAAATGATAATGAATATGTCAGCAATAGCAGCCGAAGCTTAAATCTGGTGTTAAATTGTCACAAGTGGACTTTCACTGTGCTTAACTATATATTGTTCAAATTTTGACATTGCAGAGATTAAGTATTCATTTGTATTCAGCTAAAGGAACAGGGTAGCAGATTTGGTACTTTAATACCTTCTTATATCTGTACTCTCAATCGCACATGTACTATGTATTCATTTGTTTGATGGTAGGCCATGTTTACCATAGTCACCCATTCATTCCTTACAATTAGGAGAACTCTCCAGCAGAAATATTGGGGCAATAAAATTGGAATTGGAAATATTACACTTTCAATCAAATCCTAAAGCCCAACTCACACTACGAACATTTTGTTGTGTTAGAACAAAAACACTGTTCAGAACATGTTTTGTCTGCAGTGTGAGGTGCCCAGAAACACGAACATTCTGTTCAAGGGACAAGTTCGTGGAATCAAACATGTTTGATTATCGGAACATGTTTTCATCCTTAAAACAGTTTTGTCGTCAGTGTGTGGTGATCGCGAACATGTGTCCGAACATTTACCAACAGTTATCCAATCAACTGGCAGCTGTCGGTCATGTGATGAAGCCGCTCTCACATGACACAAGACATCGCATAGCCGGCAGCCTCGCTGCTTGATCGTGGCGACTGGTGGTCACATGACACAAGACATCGCATAACCGGCAGCCTCGCTGCTTGATTGTGGCGACTGGTGGTCAAGAGAAAATGTTCGCAGTTTGAGGTTACCACGAACAAAAACACGAACAGACTGTTCTATTCTAATACAACAAAATGTTTGTAGTGTGAATTGGGCTTAATATGCTAAATCTCAGCATAGTCCATTAATTAATACATGATAACTAACCGTTTCTATCACATTCCAAATCCATGAAATTGACAATCATTGAGAGTCTTCTACATGCATCGTCAATTCAAATCAAAGGTCATATTACTACTTATGTTTATCAAGTTACTATCCCTTTTACATGTTAGGAGAATTAAAATGAAATTCCCTGGATCGTGTGGATAGGTTATACTTTTCTGATCATTATCTTTGTTTAGTGAGCCATATTTGATGATATAAATAAGCTTCAAAATATGTCTTTAATTTGCTCATGCCTTTTGTCTCTTAATCAGCCATCACCCACCAGCCTATTGGCATGACATGATTCCACTTGGTCTTATATGTATCAAAATGGGATAGTTTCCTATTATTGTGATCTGTAGTCACGGTAGTTGACTTTCTGTATTTATTCTGCTATTTACATGTGTCATGATCTTTATTATAGTTTTCCTGTTTTCTGATAACCTATCATGAAAGTCAATATGCCATGCTCATGTAGCTTTAAAGATAACTGAATTTTGTTTTCAGACTTGAGAGGTAATTCCATGAGGGCTCGAGTTCTGTTTTGTACCATTGTCTTCTTCTTGCCTCTATTGCTTGAATATTTCATTTTGTCCGTATATATCTGCATTATTAAGATGAACAAAATCATGATATCCTACATCTTTGAAAAACTTGATTAAGTTATCATGTATCCACAACATTACAAAGCTATGCTGCTGATGTATTACATGCATTCTTATGTTGTGGAAGTCAAAATCATTAGCAAATGAATTCAACATTCTTGTCATAACTAGTGTCTGTGTGGATAGTAGATACATGTATAGTCTACTATATAGCTTTGACATAAACAGATGTAACTGTAACACTTTGGTTAGCTATATATGCCCTCCTAAGCAGTGGTTATTACTTGGTGAATCCTCCGTTTACAGAACAACTCAATGTTCCCATAATAAGCTGCTATGTAGCCCTTCTAATGGGAACTTCCTGATATTGGTTTCAGTGAGACATGGTCTGCTCAGAGCCTGTTTAACTAGGTTTCAAGAAAACTTAATTATCTTGGCCTATTCATTTCTGGGCAGTTGATTTTGATTGCTTCCTGTTTCAACATGGAACATTATCTCTAACTAGCTCCATCCGACAAAATGTAAATTAGGATAAGCATATAGTCCTTTCTTCAAAGTTTTTACTGATTAAAACTTGCCTCAATGTTGTAGCATAGGGGGCAATGGAAATCAACTATGCAGAACCTTACATGTACAAGCAATGATCACAGCAGGTCATGCTTCACTGAGTACTTTGCTTTAGATTAATATGGGGATTGTTTGAACAGAAAAGAAATAGTGAGGCATGAACCCACTGCTAATAGGCGCTTTCCTGTGTTACATATTTCATCTAATATCTGTATTTTTGCTTGGTGAATTATGTGTAATGTTGTTGTATTCATTAACTGTTTTGTCTTTTGTTAACAAAAATGATACTCAGAGCATCTTATCAAATCGCAGAAATGTGAGTAAGTTTTGATGTACAAACTAACAGAGCTCTGGTAAATAGTGTACCAGATATTCAAATTGAATGAACTAAGCCCAACAGACAAAAGTAGAATTAGTGTTTGAAAAGTGGGATGTCCACTTACTTTATGGGGGTTGCTGGCTTATGTACTTCACATTCATCATGTCTTACACATAATGTAATTCTGTCTGCATGGGTAGTTGTGACAGTTCCAAATTGGTAACAACACTGACACAACCATGAATGAATTGAAGACCTATCATCGTCTACAAAGTTTCAATGCTTTGAGCTTTCTCACACCATGTAATATGATAAAAATATTTGTATAGGAATGCCGTAATTCCTCGAGACAATACATAGAGAGGGTTAAGACTTCACATATGCAAGTGTAATGCTGAAAATCAAAGTTGATTTCTTATCAACAAAAAATAAATCAAAGTAGAGTGTTAGTCACTCAAAGACATATGTAGTCAACTGATCGTATTTTTTATTTTAGATGTAGATACTGTTTTCCAGCAGCAGTGAGTAAAATAACTGGATATGAAGCAATGGGTTGATTACCTTAAATAACAATATTCAAAATCAAACAATGTACAAAATATTGTATATGTACAGTGATACTCAATCCTGCATTATAACTTCATTGATTGTGGTTATGGCATACTTGCCAGATCAAACATCAGAACCATTACTCGCCCGTAATATTGCCAAACTAAGAACTGATATTTCCATGTATTATATGTCATTTAAGATGAAAAAATATTTTAAAATTGCAGTAAATACACAAACTGAGAATGTTGTATAGATTTTATGCGCATTATTTATTCCTGTAAATAAAACTGACCGGATTATGTGTCAAAATTGTCAATTAGCACTTTGTTATGTTATCTATGATGTCTTGTAGAGCAGATCTATCTGTGATGTACACAGCACTGTTACGAACATCCCTCTCATGTGAAATTACAGGTGAAATCTATACTTGGAAATGAGCTGCCAGGTATTTTGCCTGTACTTTTTGTTGGGCCATCAATTTCCTAGTTATAATTCTAAGTACATTGTGCAATATGGTACCACACACATATTTTCAGATAAAACAATAATTGTAACCATTATTTCACCTGTATGTTTACTATGTGTTTTGGCGTCAGTTTGTAATATCTATAAGTTATTACTTGTATTTGATTTCAGTGAAAAATTATCACAGAAGTCTGTATTAGATAAACAATATCAGTGACCGAAAACAGTAAATCATTGGAAATCGCTATGTACATATGCTATAAGTATAGTTCAGAGATGTAATGGTTAAAACTTATGTTAGAAGCTTATTGATTTTTACCCCTCGGCCAAGTTTGGCTCAATCTGATTAAAATTCAGACTTAATAACTGCTCCTCTATCATTAAGATCTAGGACATTAAGATCTGGGACAATCTGTATCTTAAATCTGTCGTGCATGTCAGACTGGCGACCAATCACAGTCCAACTTCAACGGGCGAATAGGTGCCCTTCAGAGCAAATAATAATCTTCGGTGATTGCTCATGGAGAGCAAGAACTTCGTCAGCCGCCTGGGTTGGATTTTTCTGCGCCTCGTTGCTACAGATATGATCGGATAGGCACCTATTCGCCCAACCACCTCGCTGGGGGTCTAATAAATAAATGAGCCTGCAAAATGGAGCATGCGCTGTAGGGAGGATGCTATTTGCCCGTTGAAGTTGGACTGTGATTGGCCGCTAGTCTGACATGCGTGACAGACTTAAGATACAGACTGTCCCAGATCTTAATTAGCGACATGTCCGATAGAAGAGCGGTTATTAAGTCTGAGTTTTAATCAGGTTGAGTTTGGCTAAAGGGTATTGTTTGCGTGGTCCATCCGTCTGTCTGTGAATCTGGCTTATTTAATAACAATATCCCTTGAGGGGTTAGTTTCAGACTTTCCAGATTCATATAACATATACAACTGGCGATGGGTCCGAAGCCTATTGAAGACCAACCATGACCTATTTTATCGAAGTCAAATTCTAGTATTGGTGACTGAACGATTACATGTAGGCTCTCCAAATGGATGGTATACATGCAACTGGTCATTGACTAAAAACCTTGCAAATTTGACTGGTCTTGATCCATTTTATCATGGTCAAATTGGAGCTTTTGCAATATCTCTCAAAAATGGCTTGGCTCTCTAAATTCACACTACTTTACATATTCATGCAACTGGCGATTGACTAGAAGCCTATTCAAGTTGACCAACCGTAACCTATTTTGTCAAGGTCAAATCTTGTTAATGCAATATGTTTTAAAGGAGTACTTACCTTATTTTTAAGTTTGATTATATTTATCAGCAATTGTATTCCAAAACTTATTATATTAAAGTTAAGTAGAAAGGATGCGAAATAAAAAAAATATTGAATATTTTGTCGCTCGGTGGGACGTGACTAGGCGCCGCCATTGCACCACTGCGTGACGTTTTTAGATAAGCGGAAATGAGTGTATACTCATCTAAAAACGTCACAACGTCATGGAGATTTAAGGTTGATCGTGTTGTTCATGCCGATAATTCCCTCGGAAAGGAATCCAGTGAATCCACTGACGTTCCCATTGATTTTAGTAGTTCAAGTGTAATCATGAAAATGTTTACGAATTTAGAAGCATCGTCGTTCAACTCAAATCACTAGACCATTGCAGAGGACGCTCTGTTAGTTTAGCGCTCAACTTCAAATTTTGTCCAAATTCAATCGGGCGAGTGTCAGTTGAAATTCTTCAGCTGGCGAATATAACCTAAACCACTTTCCTTTTAGGAATTAACCTCATGAGATTTGCCACGCCAGTTCTTTCCTCGAATTAAAACTCCGACCCAGAGTAAATCAAATGTCCATAGTTGAACGTCCTTGCATCAAGCGTTAGCCCTGACGTTGTCCTGAATGCTGACAACATCAGTCACGTCATCATACAGGCAACATGGCGGCGCCCACGTCGACCTCAAAGCGCAAACTTGACATCACAAATTGTAATAAAAAATAATAGATTATCGCCCTCAACGACAGTAAAATAGTTGGTTATATTTCTTTAAAGGTCTAACCTTTGTAATAGGAACCTTTATAAAATAAAGTAAGTACTCCTTTAAAGGGTTATAGCTAGACATTTCAAATTCATACTAAATTATGTCAATGGTTATGTGCTAGAAGCAGATACAAGTATATATCTTTTGTAGGATTATAGCTTTAGGTTTTGCAGAGTCAAACCGTATTTAACCAACGGGAGGGAGGGGGGGGGGGGGCATGGGGAGTGCGAAAAAAATGTTTTTGGAGGGATCGGCGAACCCTAGGATTCCAGGTAGAAATAATGTCTTAATTGTAAAGTAAATGAATGTCGATTATGTAATTAGAGTATCTATAGATCTATTAAACAGACCATCATTTATTCGTGTGGTTTGTGAACGTACTATTGGAGTTAAAGTTGGGAGTTTCAATATGTATCTAAAATCAGACTTTATCGCCGCGAGCAAACCACATGTCGTGGTGTGTTGTAGGCCAGTTTTGTATGTGTTAAACCAGAAAGTCAAATGGACATAAGATGTGATATTTTTCAATATCGATGCGTACTTATGCGAAGCAAAAGTGAAAATAGAATCATAAATCTACATTATGTTCAGATTTATTTCCTGGAAAACTGTTGGTCTGTGAGGATTCGCTTATTTTAGCGTTGTGTAAATGGATCATATCTGTATCATCTTATCAGAAATTCAATTTCCTTTAACTAAGAAAACAATTTCCGATATTGGAAATTGAAGGACATGAATTTCCAATATCGGAAATTTTAATTCCGATATCGGAAATTTCAATTTCTGACACACTGAACACCACATAGGCCCTTCCGAAACTGTCAAAAGTAACAAGATTTGAACTGTTTAATTTTTTGTAAAATCGTGGTTGGAAAATTTCCCGAAATTGTTGGATCGATTTTTGTTCAGAGAAATGAACTGGTTAGCCACAGATAGTAAGTCAAGGCCATCAGTGCGTTCCTTGTGAACTGTCAGTATTGCCAAATTGTTGAAACGACACTGATTCATTTGATGAGCGAAGCCAGCTCTTTATACGACGGGCAGTTGAAAAAGATCGTTCTCCAACAGCATCCGTGGCTGGATTGACCAGAATAAGCTTCAGAAGGACCTCCACCTCTGAAAGTAGACTTTTACTCGTTGGCTTGAGTTTCTGATAAGCAGAATAGATGTCTCTGAAACAAGAGTACGTCTCACTAGGGATTGCTGCTCTTAACAAGTCCAGTTGTGCCTCTAAAGCAAGAATGTCTATATCATCTGCATAGTTTTCCCGCAGGAATAAAAGTTCTGCAGAGTAATCCTTATCATTCAGACATTTCAAAAGCAAATTCTCCATTTGCGCATAGACCTGAAACCCCGGATGGTCGAATCTGTTCTTGATGGCATTAACCGCTAGATCGATAGCTTTGAAATATATACGCCTGTACACGCTTAAAACTAAAGTGTTGTAAAGTGTTGAAATAACACTTTAAGTGTGTCCACAGGGACTGCACTTTAAAGTGCTGTCCCTCTGGACACACTTAAAGGGTTATTGCAACACTTTACGAGTAGGTTTCGACACTTAGTTTTAAGCGTGTAGTGATCTTTACATGTTGCCGCAAACGTTGGTTCCCCTGCACCGATTTCTAGTCTGCGTGGAGCACGTCTGTTTCTTGGAATCGAAGGTTCAGATACTTCAAACTCCCTGGCTTTCTTCTCAACAACAGAATAGAAGGCATTGAAGTTTTCGTCGGTTCTCATACCTTGGAGAACTCTACCTACAAGAGAGGCATTGTGTCGACCATCAACTGCCGCCAGCTTTGACTTCTGCAACGCTTTGGAGAGATTGTCGCTATGACTATATATTCTCTCACCGAGGTTCAAGGCACAGAAATAGTCAAAACTTTGCATTTGGGCCTTGATACCAATGATCCTGGCTCTCATCTCAGAGTCTAGTTTCTCGTCCAGACAAACACCCCATTCCAATCGGAGGGGTCTGTAGTTATCGATAACACGTCGGAAGCTTTCCGCCCTAACAGTCCATCTAGTTGGACATAAGACTTTAAGCCCAGGTGTATCCAACTGAATTTGCTCTTTGAGTTGTTCAAGCAAGCCCTGACGCTTCGGAGAAAACTTGATTAACTTACAAAGCTCCCTGGTAGTGCCCATAGCATCGCGCAAGAGTTTTGAACGATTAGTGGTGTCCTTCACGGCAAGACTCAAAGCATGCCCATGGCAGTGAGTCATATGGGCCTTCGGTGCTAGAGCTTTTATCTGAACAGCGACTTCTCGACCCCGCCATGGGACCCCCCGCATCATAACCCTGTCCTCTGCAATGTCATGGCATCCTTGACAACACCAACAATTGTGTCTGCGGTGATGTTGGGAATTTCGTAAAACCCAATGAAATCTTCGTGGGGTTCCAAAGCATCGTCAATCCATCTAAGACAGATTGTTAATTGCTCTTTGTTAGATATATCTGTACATTCATCTGCCAGAATCGAGAAAAACTTCGCAGATCTTATATGGAGACAGCAATGTCACGTAAAATGTCAGTAGCCATGATGAGCATCTCGTTTTGAATGTCATGAGAGGTGTATTTATTTGTCTTTTTGTTCAACCAGTCCAGTATATTTGGGTCATCATTTCCTCGTAGTTTGAAAAGTTGAAGGACATTTGATTCTTCGTCAGTACTTCCCTGCAATGCCAAGCCCTGTCTGCCCATAAAACGAAGGTTCTCTAAAAGCTTAACCAACATAAGGCGGTTTTGTCTCCTTTCCGCCGACAAAGCGGTAATTAACTTCTCCCCAATGTCGCCACATTGTCCAGGTAGTTCCACGCTCTGCATAGCAAGCTTGTGACAATGAGACTTCTGATGGTTGCGGAATTTCTCCACAGCCTTTTTCCAGTTACAGAAACCATCAATCAGAAAAGCTTTTTCTAAATTTCTGGCATTTTCTATTTTATTTTGCCTGTCTGCTGTAACACAGGTATGACATAATAATACAGTGTCACTTGACTCTATGTAATGCAACCATGGGAAAGCATTTCTCAAAAGTTCTGTTTTGCGGAAAGGCAAAATTCACTGGCTGGTTGGGCAAAGTACGGGTGTCCGACCAGTTATCGGACAATTTTTGCGGTTTATTTGGAATATATAAAAAAGTACTTCTTGAAATGACATGAAAACTGACACGATGATTGCTGAGCTCGTCGGCTATCTTCCGTTATGAATTTCGTCCATGACGTCACTCCCTTCTGCACGTGCGAGAGCTATTTTTAACTCGACTTTTCAGCTCAGTTTCCGCCGTGGACAGTACCAGTTATCGGACACCCATCGTGAACAAGAATTTGACGTTGAAGTACAATGTATTTTCAAGTTTTGTGCATGACAATCGTTAGTTGGAGTTCTGTCGTTTAAGATGATATGATCATTGTTCAATTTCTATACGTATTTACTTGAGAGCGAGATCGGGAAGACAAGGTGGTAGATCGAATTTCGCACCCCGCCACAACACGAGAAATTTCGAATTTTGATGAAAACAAAAATGTTAGATTTAAATTTTTCGACTTTCGTGGCTACCTATAATTCTATATTTTGCATAACAATTAGAAATGATCTCCCCTTTGTTCTGACATATTATTGCCTTGTCATCACGAGCACAACACGTGCGCTCGAGATGCGTGTCCGATAACTGTCCTGTCCGATAACTGGTCGGACACCCGTAGGGACTGGTGTATTCAAAATACGGGCATCTGTAATTTCGCCATGGGTTGTAACCATATCTGGACCTGATTGAATAGGCCTATGTGGTGCTGGGTGGTCCTCAATATCAGAAACCCGTGATTGATGCTCTGCCTCAACATGTTTGTAAGCAGTGTCTGATTCTGCATGCTCGTGTGGCATTGGAAGAGGCCGGGGTTCATCAAGATCGGTAACCGATGCTTGAGACTCATCCACCGCGTCCCCGACCCGTTGAGAATTTGGAGAAAAAAAGGCCATTGTGTTTGACTGCCTACGCTTTTTAGCTGTACTGCCCTCTTCAGACATTTTGTAGACAAAATTTAGTCCTATAAATCTTGACGCACTGAATATGAGCAATTCTTACAGGCAAAATGCCTTGAATGTGAGATAAAAATATAGATGGCGCTGTTGTTCGTGGCCACAGAAAATCCGGGCTCTCGAGTCGACTAGCTCAAGAGCCCGGATTTTCTGTGACCACAAACACCAGCGCCATCTATATATTCATCTAGGCCACAAATAACAGCGCCCTTGACAGCACTGAGATCAACTTTACATAAATTATGAATATCTGATCATGCACCGACTTACCCCCGGGTCTTTTAACCGGGAAACTGTTCATTTAGTTAAGCAGTAAACACACAAGGCGTCTGAAAAAGTGGGGGGAGCCCCCCCCCCCCCCAGTTCCGCGGATCTACGGGGGGGAGTCAGGGGGGTCCAGACCCCCCCCCCATGAAACCTAAAACCTTTTTTTGAGGAATCAGCGAACCGTGGGATTCCACATAGAAATAATGTCTTGAAATGATATGTAAATTAAATGAATGTGGATTATGTAATTAGAGCATCTATATGTGTATTAAACAGACCATCATCTATTCATGTAGTTTGTGAGTGTACTATTTAAGTTGGAGTTTCAATATGTATCTAAAATCAGATATTATCGCCGCGAGCGCACCACCTGTAGTGGTGTGTTATATAGGCCTGTTTTGTTTGTGTTAAACCAGGAAGTCAAATGGTGTCGGGCATATTCTTCAATATCGATGCGTGTTTATGCGAAACAAATGTGAAAATAGAACAATAAATCTACCTACATTGTGTTCAGATTTATTTCCGGGAAAACGCGTAAAACGCATCTCGCGCAACCTGGAACCCCGGAGCTCCCGGGGCCTAGGCGGCCCCTGGACTCTCGCCTGTCAGGCTGTGAGGATCGCTTATTTTAGCTTTGTGTAAATGAATCGGTATCATATTGGTTCTAATGTTCCATGATGTAAAAGTCATCGTTTTTTTTATCTGTTAAATATAACTAGAAAGTCAAATGGATTCAGGCATGTAGTATGATTTTTTCAATATCGATGCGTGCTTATAAATGAGAAACAAACGTGAAAATAGAACCATAAATCTGCATACATTATGTTCGAATTTATTTCCTGGAAAATGCTTAGAACGCATCTCCGGAAATCTAGGAATTCGGAGCTTCCGAGGCCTAGGCGGCCCCTGGGCCCTCGCCTGTTGGGCTATGAGGATTTCCTTGTTTTGTCTTTTTGTGAATGAACCGTATCGGTAGGCATCTTGGTTTCCCTTCCATGAACTAAATGCCATCGTTTTGTATGTTTTAAATATAACTAGAAAGTCAAATGGATGCAGGCATGAGGTGCAATTTTTTCAATATCGATGCGTGCTTATAATTGCGGGAAAATCGTGAAAATAGAACCATAAATCTGCACACATTATGATCAGTTTTATTTCCGGGAAAACGCTCAGAACGCATCTCCGGCGATCTAGGACCCCGGAGCTTCCGGGGCCTAGGCGGCCCCTGGACCCTGGCCTGTTGGGCTGTGATAGTCGACCCCCCCTATGAATTTTGGCTGGATCCGCCCTTGCGGCCCCTACCTGGATAGGCCTATACACTTGGCAATTGCTCCTAGTGAATGAGCTGATACTCCAGAAGTCCTCCACCGACTATCGAGGACACCATCTTCGTATACCAAGTTGATCCCTACGTAACCCAGAAACTCTGGCTGTGATAGATGAATATAGGTAAGGGGGCGTGGCATTCGTATCACAGGGTCAGCAACAACAACCAAAAAAACAAAACAAAATAGACTCCTTAGCCGATGTTTTCGGGCTAATCCCTACGCTACAGCTCCGTACTGGTCTGGGATTATCATCAGCTATCTTCTGGTTCCTTTTCTCTAATTTGGGAAGGTAGGGGTAACGTGATTAATAGACCTACCAGTCAATAACCCATTCCTGATACATCTTTTATCTCATATAGTATAATAAATACTGGTCCTAGGGGGCCACACCTACAATAACACTGGTGAAAACCCAGACTCCTACTTGCCCGTTTAGTTTTTCTAGGTTATACCTAAGGTTATTTCTAAGTTACGACCCTCTCTGGACAACAATTAACTTGTGTCTTGATTACAGGCCAGTGAGGAACTCTACCACAGAATGAAGTTGGTCATTCAAGATGCGAGGACACTGGAACAGACGGACTGTACTGTGTGTCCGGTTGTAGAAGGAATTCTATCCGATGTCTATCTCGCACATAAACTCGTATGTACTCGCCGTACAGTCCGTGGTAGTCCATGCCCCCGGGTAGGTCTCCATCAGCAGACAATATGATGCGCCAGAACCAGGATATCCACCATTCCAGTAGCTGTACGCTGGAAACGAAAGTTTGTTAGTGACAGTATTCACGCGAGCGTGACCAACAACTTCACCATGTTCAAATCACAGGTGCTCCTCGTAAATTAGTAATTAATAGTTCATCACGATACATTTCGGCGTATTGTAATTAACGACTAATTAACCTGGATTACCTGTGCCTAATCTCATTTATAGACATTGAAATCTAATATTCGTATATTATTTTCTCAACTCTAAAATTCTTCGATTGAAGGAGAAAAATTGTATTATTGGTAATTCTATAACACCTGTGCCTATTACATCTTGCTAACCGTGCAAACAGCTGAAATATTATAATCATGCTTGTGTGAAATCTACACGCGCCACGTTGACAAGCGCATAAGGAAACGGAAGTTATTTCCTTATTCCCTATTCCCGTTTCGATATTCTAACTCGCGCTATGTGAAAGTAGTAACCTTCATGAAAATCGATGTATTTCGACAACCATTATGTTTTTCATAACACGAATGAAACCATGTTTTCTCCAATAAATTTTCTTTGCTGTGAATATAAATTTGAGAAGAATACTTCAAAATGTGTGCTATTAAGGACATTTCTAAAGGGTCGTAGTAAAATCTGTGTACATTTCACAATATTTTGCCAGCCACTTTTAGAGTGGTCTAGATATCTTCCTAATACATTTATCTATCTTTCTGACTCATTTTTGGGTGTTTAAATTGGAGCTGCCATACCCTCCCAGACCACGCTAAATGGATATTATCTGGATATTTTTAGCATTTACATCGACTCTATTTGTTTCTCCCAATCACACAGAAATCGAATTTGTGCCACTTTTAGACTGGTCTACATATCTTCCTAATACATTTATCTATCTTTCGGACTAATTTTTGGGTGTTTAAATTGGAGCTGCCATACCCTCCCAGACAGCGCTAAATGGGTATTATCTGGATATTTTTATAATTTACACCGACTCTATTTGTTGCTCCCAATCACTCAGAAATCGAATTTGTGCCACTTTTAGAGTGGTCTACCTATCTTCCTAATACATTTATCTATCTTCCTGACCCATTTTTGGGTGTTTATATTGGAGCTGCCATACCCTCCGAGACAGCGCTCAAGGGTATTATCTGGATATTTTAAACTTTACACCGACTGTATTTGTTGCTCCCAATCACCTAGAAATCGAATTTGTGCCACTTTTAGAGTGGTCAACATATCTTCCTAATACATTTATCTATCTTTCTGACTCAATTTTGGGTGTTTAAATTGGAGCTGCCATATCCTCCAAGACAGCGCTAAATGGGTATTATCTCGATATGGTCAATTTACACCATCTGTATTTGTTGCTCCCAATCACCCAGAAATCGAATTTGTGCCACTTTTAGAGTGGTCTTAATATCTTCCTAATACATTTATCTATCTTCCTGATCCATTGTTGGGTGTTTAAATTGGAGCTGCCACACCCTACGAGACAGCGCTAAATGGGTATTATCTGGATATTTTTATAATTTACACCGACTCTATTTGTTGCTCCCAATCACCCAGAAATCGAATTTGTGCCACTTTTAGAGTGGTCTACATATCTTCCTAATACAATTATCTATCTTCCTGACCCATTTTGGGGTGTTTAATTTGGAGCTGCCATACCCTCCGAGACAGCGCTCAATAGGTATTATCTGGATATTTTAAACTTTACACCGACTGTATTTGTTGCTCCCAATCACCCAGAAATCGAATTTGTGCCACTTTTAGAGTGGTCTAAATATCTTCCTAATACATTTATCTATCTTCCTGATCCATTTTTTGGTGTTTAAATTGGAGCTGCCATACCCTCCGAGACAGCGCTAAATGGGTATTATCTGGATATTTTATACTTTACAACGACTGTGTTTGTTGCTCCCAATCACCCAGAAATCGAATCTGTGCCACTTTTAGAGTGGTCTACATATCTTCCTAATACATTTATCTATCTTTCTGACTCATTTTTGGGTGTTTAAATTGGAGCTGTCATACCCTGCGAGACAGATAGAGTCGGTGTAAAGTATAAAATATCCAGATAATACCCATTTAGCGCAGTATCGGAGAGTATGGCAGCTCCAATTTAAACACCCAAAAAGGGATCAGGAAGATAGATAAATGTATTAGGAAGATATGTAGACCACTCTAAAAGTGGCACAAATTCGATTTCTGGGTGATTGGGAGCAACAAATAGAGTCGGCGTGAAGTATAAAATATCCAGATAATACCCATTTAGCGCTGTCTCGGAGGGTATGACAGCTCCAATTTAAGCAGATCAGCTCACGAGGTATGACAGCTTCAATTCAATAGCGGGTATGACAGCTCCAATTTAAATACCCAAAAATGAGTCAGAAACATAGCTAAATGTATTAGGAAGATATTTAGACCACTCTAAAAGTGGCACAAATTCGATTTCTTGGTGATTGGGAGCAACAAATACAGTTGGTGTAAATTGACCATATCGAGATAATACCGATTTAGCGCTGTCTCGGAGGGTATGACAGCTCCAATTTAAACACCCAAAAATGGTCAGAAAGATAGATAAATGTATTAGGAAGATATGTAGACCACTCTAAAAGTGGCACAAATTCGATTTCTGGGTGATTGGGAGCAACAAATAGAGTCGGCGTAAAGTATAAAATATCCAGATAATACCCATTTAGCGCTGTCTCGGAGGATATGGCAGCTCAATTTAAACACCCCACATGGGTCAGGACGATAGATAAAGTATTAGGAAGATATTTAGACCACTCTAAAAGTGGCACAAATACGATTTCTGGGTGATTGGGAGCAACAAATAGAGTCGGCGTAAAGTATAAAATATCCAGATAATACCCATTTAGCGCTGTCTCGGAGGGTATGGCAGCTCCAATTTAAACACCCAAAAATGGGTCAGGAAGATAGATAAATGTATTAGGAAGATATTTAGACCACTCTAAAAGTGGCACAAATTCGATTTCTGGGTGATTGGGAGCAACAAATAGAGTCGGTGTAAAGTATAAAATATCCAGATAATACCCATTTAGCGCAGTCTCGGAGGGTATGGCAGCTCCAATTTAAACACCCAAACATGGGTCATGAAGATAGATAAATGTATTAGGAAGATATTAAGACCGCTGTAAAAGTGGCACAAATTCGATTTCTGGGTGATTGGGAGCAACAAATAGAGTTGGCGTAAAGTATAAAATATCCAGATAATACCCATTTAGCGCTGTTTCGCAGGATATGGCAGCTCCAATTTATACACCCAAAAATGGGTGAGGAAGATAGATAAATGTATTAGGAAGATATCTAGGCCACTCTAAAAGTGACACAAATTCGATTTCTGGGTGATTAGGAGCAACAAATAGAGTCGGTGTAAAGTATGAAATATCCAGATAATACCCATTTAGCGCAGTCTCGGATGGTATGGCAGCTCCAATTTAAACACCCAAAAATGGGCCAGGAAGATATATAAATGTATTAGGAAGATATTTAGACCACTCTAAAAGTGGCACAAATTCGATTTCTGGGTGATTGGGAGCAACAAATACAGTCGGTGTAAAGTTAAAAATATCCAGATAATACCCATTGAGCGCAGTCTGCGAGGGTTTGGCAGCTCCAATTTAAACACCCAAAAATGGGTCAGGAAGATAGATAAATATATTAGGAAAATATTTAGACCACTCTAAAAGTGGTACACATTCGATTTCTGGGTGATTGAGAGCAACAAATACAGATGATGTAAATTGACCATATCGAGATAATACCCATTTAGCGCTGTCTCGGAGGGTGTGGCAGCTCCAATTTAAACACCCCAAACTGAGTCAGAAAGATAGATAAATGTATTAGAAAGTTATGTAGACCACTCTAAAAGTGACACAAATTCGATTTCTGGGTGATTGGGAGCAACAAATACAGTCGGTGTAAAGTATAAAATAGCCAGATAATACCCATTTTGCCCTGTCTCGGAGGGTATGGCAGCTCCAATTTAAACACCCCAAAATGGGTCAGGAAAATAGATAAATGTATTAGGAAGATACGTAGACCACTCTAAAAGTGGCACAAATTCGATTTCTTGGTGATTGGGTGCAACAAATAGAGTCCGTGTAAATTATAAAATATCCAGATAAAACCCATTTAGCGCTGTCTCGGAGGGTATGGCAGCTCCAATTTAAACACCCCAAAACGAGCCAGAAATATAGATAAATGTATTGGGAAGATATGTAGATCACTCTAAAAGTGGCACAAATTCGATTTCTGGGTGATTGGGAGCAACAAATAGAGACGGTGTAAAGTATAAAATATCCAGATAATACCCATTTAGCGCAGTCTCGGAGGGTATGGCAGCTCCAACTTAAACGTCCAAAAATGGGTCAGGAAGATAGATAAATGTATTAGGAAGATATGTAGACCACTCTAAAAGTGACACAAATTCGATTTCTGGTTGATTGGGAGCAACACATACAGTCCGTGTAAAGTATGAAATATCCAGATAATACCCATTTAGCGCTGTCTCGGAGGGTATGGCAGCTCCAATTTAAACACCCCAAAATGGGCCAGGAAGATAGATAAATGTATTACGAAGATATTAAGATCACTCTAAAAGTGGCACAAATTCGATTTCTGGGTGATTGGGAGCAACAAATAGAGACGGTGTAAAGTATAAAATATCCAGATAATACCCATTTAGCGCAGTCTCGGAGGGTATGGCAGCTCCAACTTAAACATCCAAAAATGGGTCAGGAAGATAGATAAATGTATTAGGAAAATATGTAGACCACTCTAAAAGTGGCACAAATTCGGTTTCTGGGTGATTGGGAGCAACAAATAGAGTCGGCGTGAAGTATAAAATATCCAGATAATACCCATTTAGCGCTGTCTCGGAGGGTATGCCAGCTCCAATTTAAACACCCCAAAATGGATCAGGAAGATAGATAAATGTATTAGGAAGATATTTAGACCACTCTAAAAGTGGCACAAATTCGATTTCTTGGTGATTGGGAGCAACAAATACAGTTGGTGTAAATTGACCATATCGAGATAATACCCATTTAGCGCTGTCTCGCAGGGTATGACAGCTCCAATTTAAATACCCAAAAATGAGTCAGAAACATAGCTAAATGTATTAGGAAGATATTTAGACCACTCTAAAAGTGGCACAAATTCGATTTCTTGGTGATTGGGAGCAACAAATACAGTTGGTGTAAATTGACCATATCGAGATAATACCGATTTAGCGCTGTCTCGGAGGGTATGACAGCTCCAATTTAAACACCCAAAAATGAGTCAGAAAGATAGATAAATGTATTAGGAAGATATGTAGACCACTCTAAAAGTGGCACAAATTCGATTTCTGGGTGATTGGGAGCAACAAATAGAGTCGGCGTAAAGTATCAAATATCCAGATAATACCCATTTAGCGCTGTCTCGGAGGGTATGCCAGCTCCAATTTATACACCCAAAACATGGGTCAGGACGATAGATAAATGTATTAGGAGATATTTAGACCACTCTAAAAGTGGCACAAATTCGATTTCTGGGTGATTGGGAGCAACAAATAGAGTCGGCGTAAAGTATAAAATATCCAGATAATACCCATTTAGCGCTGTCTCGGAGGGTATGCCAGCTCCAATTTAAACACCCAAAAATGGGTCAGGAGATAGATAGAAAATGTATTAGGAAGATATTTTAGACCACTCTAAAAGTCGCACAAATTCGATTTCTGGGTGATTGGGAGCAACAAATAGAGTCGGTGTAAAGTAAAAAATATCCAGATAATACCCATTTAGCGCAGTCTCGGAGGGTATTGAAGCTCCAATTTAAATACCCAAAAATGGGTCAAGAAGATAGATAATGTATTAGGAAGATATGTAGATCACACTAAAAGTGGCACAAATTCAATTTCTGGGTGATTGGGAGCAACAGATAGAGTTGGTGTAAAGTATAAAATATCCAGATAATACCCATTTAGCGCAGTCTCGGAGGGTATGGCAGCTCCAATTTAAACACCCAAACATGGGTCATGAAGATAGATAAATGTATTAGGAAGATATTAAGACCGCTGTAAAAGTGGCACAAATTCGATTTCTGGGTGATTGGGAGCAACAAATAGAGTCGGCGTAAAGTATAAAATATCCAGATAATACCCATTTAGCGCTGTCTCGGAGGGTATGCCAGCTCCAATTTAAACACCCAAAAATGGGTCAGCAAGATAGATAAATGTATTAGGAAGATATTTAGACCACTCTAAAAGTGACACAAATTCGATTTCTGGGTGATTGGGAGCAACAAATACAGTCGGTGTAAAGTATAAAATAGCCAGATAATACCCATTTTGCCCTGTCTCGGAGGGTATGGCAGCTCCAATTTAAACACCCCAAAATGGGTCAGGAAAATAGATAAATGTGTTAGGAAGATACGTAGACCACTCTAAAAGTGGCACAAATTCGATTTCTTGGTGATTGGGTGCAACAAATAGAGTCCGTGTAAATTATAAAATATCCAGATAAAACCCATTTAGCGCTGTCTCGGAGGGTATGGCAGCTCCAATTTAAACACCCCAAAACGAGCCAGAAATATAGATAAATGTATTGGGAAGATATGTCGATCACTCTAAAAGTGGCACAAATTCGATTTCTGGGTGATTGGGAGCAACAAATAGAGACGGTGTAAAGTATAAAATATCCAGATAATACCCATTTAGCGCAGTCTCGAAGGGTATGGCAGCTCCAACTTAAACGTCCAAAAATGGGTCAGGAAGATAGATAAATGTATTAGGAAGATATGTAGACCACTCTAAAAGTGACACAAATTCGATTTCTGGTTGATTGGGAGCAACACATACAGTCCGTGTAAAGTATGAAATATCCAGATAATACCCATTTAGCGCTGTCTCGGAGGGTATGGCAGCTCCAATTTAAACACCCCAAAATGGGCCAGGAAGATAGATAAATGTATTACGAAGATATTAAGATCACTCTAAAAGTGGCACAAATTCGATTTCTGGGTGATTGGGAGCAACAAATAGAGACGGTGTAAAGTATAAAATATCCAGATAATACCCATTTAGCGCAGTCTCGGAGGGTATGGCAGCTCCAACTTAAACATCCAAAAATGGGTCAGGAAGATAGATAAATGTATTAGGAAAATATGTAGACCACTCTAAAAGTGGCACAAATTCGATTTCTGGGTGATTGGGAGCAACAAATAGAGTCGGCGTGAAGTATAAAATATCCAGATAATACCCATTTAGCGCTGTCTCGGAGGGTATGACAGCTCCAATTTAAATACCCAAAAATGAGTCAGAAACATAGCTAAATGTATTAGGAAGATATTTAGACCACTCTAAAAGTGGCACAAATTCGATTTCTTGGTGATTGGGAGCAACAAATACAGTTGGTGTAAATTGACCATATCGAGATAATACCGATTTAGCGCTGTCTCGGAGGGTATGACAGCTCCAATTTAAACACCCAAAAATGAGTCAGAAAGATAGATAAATGTATTAGGAAGATATGTAGACCACTCTAAAAGTGGCACAAATTCGATTTCTGGGTGATTGGGAGCAACAAATAGAGTCGGCGTAAAGTATAAAATATCCAGATAATACCCATTTAGCGCTGTCTCGGAGGTATGGCAGCTCCAATTTAAACACCCACAATGGGTCAGGACGATAGATAAATGTATTAGGAAGATATTTAGACCACTCTAAAAGTGGCACAAATCGATTTCTGGGTGATTGGGAGCAACAAATAGAGTCGGCGTAAAGTATAAAATATCCAGATAATACCCATTTAGGCGCTGGCAGCTCCAATTTAAACACCCAAAAATGGGTCAGGAAGATAGATAAATGTATTAGGAAGATAGGTAGAGCGCTGTCTCGGAGGGTGTGGCAGCTCCAATTTAAACACCCCAAACTGAGTCAGAAAGATAGATAAATGTATTAGAAAGTTATGTAGACCACTCTAAAAGTGACACAAATTCGATTTCTGGGTGATTGGGAGCAACAAATACAGTCGGTGTAAAGTATAAAATAGCCAGATAATACCCATTTTGCCCTGTCTCGGAGGGTATGGCAGCTCCAATTTAAACACCCCAAAATGGGTCAGGAAGATAGATAAATGTATTAGGAAGATACGTAGACCACTCTAAAAGTGGCACAAATTCGATTTCTTGGTGATTGGGTGCAACAAATAGAGTCCGTGTAAATTATAAAAATATCCAGATAAAACCCATTTAGCGCTGTCTCGGAGGGTATGGCAGCTCCAATTTAAACACACCAAAACGAGCCAGAAATATAGACAAATGTATTGGGAAGATATGTAGATCACTCTAAAAGTGGCACAAATTCGATTTCTGGGTGATTGGGAGCAACAAATAGAGACGGTGTAAAGTATAAAATATCCAGATAATACCCATTTAGCGCAGTCTCGAAGGGTATGGCAGCTCCAACTTAAACGTCCAAAAATGGGTCAGGAAGATAGATAAATGTATTAGGAAGATATGTAGACCACTCTAAAAGTGCACAAATTCGATTTCTGGTGATTGGGAGCAACAATACAGTCCGTGTAAATTGAAATATCCAGATAATACCCATTTAGCGCTGTCTCGGAGGGTATGGCAGCTCCAATTTAAACACCCCAAAATGGGTCAGGAAGATAGATAAATGTATTAGGAAGATATTAAGACCACTCTAAAAGTGGCACAAATTCGATTTCTGGGTGATTGGGAGCAACAAATAGAGTTGGTGTAAAGTATAAAATATCCAGATAATACCCATTTAGCGCTGTCTCGGAGGGTATGCCAGCTCCAATTTAAACACCCAAAAATGGATCAGGAAGATAGATAAATGTATTAGGAAGATATTTAGACCACTCTAAAAGTGGCACAAATTCGATTTCTGGGTGATTGGGAGCAACAAATACAGTTGGTGTAAATTGACCATATCGAGATAATACCCATTTAGCGCTGTCTCGGAGGGTATGACAGCTCCAATTTAAATACCCAAAAATGAGTCAGAAACATAGCTAAATGTATTAGGAAGATATTTAGACCACTCTAAAAGTGGCACAAATTCGATTTCTTGGTGATTGGGAGCAACAAATACAGTTGGTGTAAATTGACCATATCGAGATAATACCCATTTAGCGCTGTCTCGGAGGGTATGGCAGCTCCAATTTAAACACCCAAAAATGAGTCAGAAAGATAGATAAATGTATTAGGAAGATATGTAGACCACTCTAAAAGTGGCACAAATTCGATTTCTGGGTGATTGGGAGCAACAAATAGAGTCGGCGTAAAGTATAAAATATCCAGATAATACCCATTTAGCGCTGTCTCGGAGGGTATGGCAGCTCCAATTTAAACACCCAAAAATGGGTCAGGAAGATAGATAAATGTATTAGGAAGATATGTAGACCACTCTAAAAGTGGCACAAATTCGATTTCTGGGTGATTGGGAGCAACAAATAGAGTCGGTGTAAAGTATAAAATATCCAGATAATACCCATTTAGCGCTGTCTCGGAGGGTATGGCAGCTCCAATTTAAACACCCCAAAATGGGTCCAGAAAGATAGATAAATGTATTAGGAAGATATGTAGACCACTCTAAAAGTGGCACAAATTCGATTTCTGGGTGATTGGGAGCAACAAATAGAGTCGGTGTAAAGTATAAAATATCCAGATAATACCCATTTAGCGCAGTCTCGGAGGGTGTGGCAGCTCCAATTTAAACACCCCAAACTGAGCCAGAAAGATAGATAAATGTATTAGAAAGTTATGTAGACCACTCTAAAAGTGACACAAATTCGATTTCTGGGTGATTGGGAGCAACAAATACAGTCGGTGTAAAGTATAAAATAGCCAGATAATACCCATTTTGCCCTGTCTCGGAGGGTATGGCAGCTCCAATTTAAACACCCCAAAATGGGTCAGGAAGATAGATAAATGTATTAGGAAGATACGTAGACCACTCTAAAAGTGGCACAAATTCGATTTCTTGGTGATTGGGTGCAACAAATAGAGTCCGTGTAAATTATAAAAATATCCAGATAAAACCCATTTAGCGCTGTCTCGGAGGGTATGGCAGCTCCAATTTAAACACCCCAAAACGAGCCAGAAATATAGATAAATGTATTGGGAAGATATGTAGATCACTCTAAAAGTGGCACAAATTCGATTTCTGGGTGATTGGGAGCAACAAATAGAGACGGTGTAAAGTATAAAATATCCAGATAATACCCATTTAGCGCAGTCTCGGAGGGTATGGCAGCTCCAACTTAAACGTCCAAAAATGGGTCAGGAAGATAGATAAATGTATTAGGAAGATATGTAGACCACTCTAAAAGTGACACAAATTCGATTTCTGGTTGATTGGGAGCAACACATACAGTCCGTGTAAAGTATGAAATATCCAGATAATACCCATTTAGCGCTGTCTCGGAGGGTATGGCAGCTCCAATTTAAACACCCCAAAGTGGGCCAGGAAGATAGATAAATGTATTACGAAGATATTAAGATCACTCTAAAAGTGGCACAAATTCGATTTCTGGGTGATTGGGAGCAACAAATAGAGACGGTGTAAAGTATAAAATATCCAGATAATACCCATTTAGCGCAGTCTCGGAGGGTATGGCAGCTCCAACTTAAACATCCAAAAATGGGTCAGGAAGATAGATAAATGTATTAGGAAAATATGTAGACCACTCTAAAAGTGGCACAAATTCGGTTTCTGGGTGATTGGGAGCAACAAATAGAGTCGGCGTGAAGTATAAAATATCCAGATAATACCCATTTAGCGCTGTCTCGGAGAGTATGCCAGCTCCAATTTAAACACCCCAAAATGGATCAGGAAGATAGATAAATGTATTAGGAAGATATTTAGACCACTCTAAAAGTGGCACAAATTCGATTTCTTGGTGATTGGGAGCAACAAATACAGTTGGTGTAAATTGACCATATCGAGATAATACCCATATCGAGATAATACCCATTTAGCGCTGTCTCGGAGGGTATGACAGCTCCAATTTAAATACCCAAAAATGAGTCAGAAACATAGCTAAATGTATTAGGAAGATATTTAGACCACTCTAAAAGTGGCACAAATTCGATTTCTTGGTGATTGGGAGCAACAAATACAGTTGGTGTAAATTGACCATATCGAGATAATACCGATTTAGCGCTGTCTCGGAGGGTATGACAGCTCCAATTTAAACACCCAAAAATGAGTCAGAAAGATAGATAAATGTATTAGGAAGATATGTAGACCACTCTAAAAGTGGCACAAATTCGATTTCTGGGTGATTGGGAGCAACAAATAGAGTTGGCGTAAAGTATAAAATATCCAGATAATACCCATTTAGCGCTGTCTCGGAGGATATGCCAGCTCCAATTTAAACACCCAAACATGGGTCAGGACGATAGATAAATGTATTAGGAAGATATTTAGACCACTCTAAAAGTGGCACAAATTCGATTTCTGGGTGATTGGGAGCAACAAATAGAGTCGGTGTAAAGTATGAAATATCCAGATAATACCCATTTAGCGCAGTCTCGGATGGTATGGCAGCTCCAATTTAAACACCCAAAAATGGGTCAGGAAGATAGATAAATGTATTAGGAAGATATTTAGACCACTCTAAAAGTGGCACAAATTCGATTTCTGGGTGATTGGGAGCAACAAATAGAGTCGGTGTAAAGTATAAAATATCCAGATAATACCCATTTAGCGCAGTCTCGGAGGGTTTGGCAGCTCCAATTTAAACACCCAAAAATGGGTCAGGAAGATAGATAAATATATTAGGAAAATATTTAGACCACACTAAAAGTGGCACAAATTCGATTTCTGGGTGATTGAGAGCAACAAATACAGATGATGTAAATTGACCATATCGAGATAATACCCATTTAGCGCTGTCTCGGAGGGTGTGGCAGCTCCAATTTAAACACCCCAAACTGAGTCAGAAAGATAGATAAATGTATTAGAAAGTTATGTAGACCACTCTAAAAGTGACACAAATTCGATTTCTGGGTGATTGGGAGCAACAAATACAGTCGGTGTAAAGTATAAAATAGCCAGATAATACCCATTTTGCCCTGTCTCGGAGGGTATGGCAGCTCCAATTTAAACACCCCAAAATGGGTCAAGAAGATAGATAAATGTATTAGGAAGATACGTAGACCACTCTAAAAGTGGCACAAATTCGATTTCTTGGTGATTGGGTGCAACAAATAGAGTCCGTGTAAATTATAAAAATATCCAGATAAAACCCATTTAGCGCTGTCTCGGAGGGTATGGCAGCTCCAATTTAAACACCCCAAAACGAGCCAGAAATATAGACAAATGTATTGGGAAGATATGTAGATCACTCTAAAAGTGGCACAAATTCGATTTCTGGGTGATTGGGAGCAACAAATAGAGACGCTGTAAAGTATAAAATATCCAGATAATACCCATTTAGCGCAGTCTCGGAGGGTATGGCAGCTCCAACTTAAACGTCCAAAAATGGGTCAGGAAGATAGATAAATGTATTAGGAAGATATGTAGACCACTCTAAAAGTGACACAAATTCGATTTCTGGTTGATTGGGAGCAACACATACAGTCCGTGTAAAGTATGAAATATCCAGATAATACCCATTTAGCGCTGTCTCGGAGGGTATGGCAGCTCCAATTTAAACACCCAAAAATGGGTCAGGAAGATATATAAATGTATTAGGAAGATATTTAGACCACTCTAAAAGTGGCACAAATTCGATTTCTGGGTGATTGGGAGCAACAAATACAGTCGGCGTAAAGTTTAAAATATCCAGATAATACCCATTGAGCGCAGTCTGCGAGGGTTTGGCAGCTCCAATTTAAACACCCAAAAATGGGTCAGGAAGATAGATAAATATATTAGGAAAATATTTAGACCACTCTAAAAGTGGTACACATTCGATTTCTGGGTGATTGAGAGCAACAAATACAGATGATGTAAATTGACCATATCGAGATAATACCCATTTAGCGCTGTCTCGGAGGGTGTGGCAGCTCCAATTTAAACACCCCAAACTGAGTCAGAAAGATAGATAAATGTATTAGAAAGTTATGTAGACCACTCTAAAAGTGACACAAATTCGATTTCTGGGTGATTGGGAGCAACAAATAGAGTCGGCGTAAAGTATAAAATATCCAGATAATACCCATTTAGCGCTGTCTCGGAGGATATGCCAGCTCCAATTTAAACACCCAAACATGGGTCAGGACGATAGATAAATGTATTAGGAAGATATTTAGACCACTCTAAAAGTGGCACAAATTCGATTTCTGGGTGATTGGGAGCAACAAATAGAGTCGGCGTAAAGTATAAAATATCCAGATAATACCCATTTAGCGCTGTCTCGGAGGGTATGCCAGCTCCAATTTAAACACCCAAAAATGGGTCAGGAAGATAGATAAATGTATTAGGAAGATATTTAGACCACTCTAAAAGTGGCACAAATTCGATTTCTGGGTGATTGGGAGCAACAAATAGAGTCGGTGTAAAGTATAAAATATCCAGATAATACCCATTTAGCGCAGTCTCGGAGGCTCGGCAGCTCCAATTTAAACACCCAAAAATGGGTCAGGAGGATAGACAAATATATTAGGAAAATATTAAGACCACTGGAAAAGTGGCACAAATTCGATTTCTGGGTGATTGGGAGCAACAAATACAGTGGTGTAAATTATAAAAATATCCAGATAATACCCATTTAGCGCTGTCTGGGAGGGTATGGCAGCTCCAAGTTAGACACTCAAAAATGGGCCAGGAAGATAGATAAATGTATTAGCAAGATATGTAGACCATTCTAAAGGTGGCACAAATTCGATTTCTGGTGATTGGGAGAGACAAATACAGATAGTGTAAATTAACCATATCGAGATAATAACCATTTAGTGCTGTCTGGGAGGGTATGGCAGCTCCAAGTTAGACACTCAAAATGGGTCAGGAAGATAGATAAATGTATTAGGATGATACGTAAACCACTCTGAAAGTGGCACAAATTCGATATCTGGGTGATTGGGAGCAACAAATACAGTCGGTGTAAATTATAAAAATATCCAGATAATACACATTTAGCGCTGTCTGGGAGGGTATGGCAGCTCCAAGTTAGACACTCAAAAATGGATCAGGAAGATAGATAAATGTATTAGGAAGATATGTAGACCACTCTAAAAGTGGCACAAATTCGATTTCTGGGTGATTGGGAGCAACAAATAGAGTCGGCGTGAAGTATAAAATATCCAGATAATACCCATTTAGCGCTGTCTCGGAGGGTATGACAGCTCCAATTTAAATACCCAAAAATGAGTCAGAAACATAGCTAAATGTATTAGGAAGATATTTAGACCACTCTAAAAGTGGCACAAATTCGATTTCTTGGTGATTGGGAGCAACAAATACAGTTGGTGTAAATTGACCATATCGAGATAATACCGATTTAGCGCTGTCTCGGAGGGTATGACAGCTCCAATTTAAACACCCCAAAATGAGTCAGAAAGATAGATAAATGTATTAGGAAGATATGTAGACCACTCTAAAAGTGGCACAAATTCGATTTCTGGGTGATTGGGAGCAACAAACAGAGTCGGCGTAAAGTATAAAACATCCAGATGTAATACCCATTTAGCGCTGTCTCGGAGGGTATGACAGCTCCAATTTAAACACCCAAAAATGAGTCAGAAAGATAGATAAATGTATTAGGAAGATATGTAGACCACTCTAAAAGTGGCACAAATTCGATTTCTGGGTGATTGGGAGCAACAAATAGAGTCGGCGTAAAGTATAAAATATCCAGATAATACCCATTTAGTCTCGGAGGGAAAGGTGCTCCAATTTAAACACCCAAAAATGGGTCAGGAAGATAGATAAATGTATTAGGAAGATATTTAGACCACTCTAAAAGTCGCACAAATTCGATTTCTGGGTGATTGGGAGCAACAAATAGAGTCGGTGTAAAGTAAAAAATATCCAGATAATACCCATTTAGCGCAGTCTCGGAGGGTATTGAAGCTCCAATTTAAATACCCAAAAATGGGTCAAGAAGATAGATAATGTATTAGGAAGATATGTAGATCACACTAAAAGTGGCACAAATTCAATTTCTGGGTGATTGGGAGCAACAGATAGAGTTGGTGTAAAGTATAAAATATCCAGATAATACCCATTTAGCGCAGTCTCGGAGGGTATGGCAGCTCCAATTTAAACACCCAAACATGGGTCATGAAGATAGATAAATGTATTAGGAAGATATTAAGACCGCTGTAAAAGTGGCACAAATTCGATTTCTGGGTGATTGGGAGCAACAAATAGAGTTGGCGTAAAGTATAAAATATCCAGATAATACCCATTTAGCGCTGTTTCGCAGGATATGGCAGCTCCAATTTATACACCCAAAAATGGGTGAGGAAGATAGATAAATGTATTAGGAAGATATCTAGGCCACTCTAAAAGTGACACAAATTCGATTTCTGGGTGATTAGGAGCAACAAATAGAGTCGGTGTAAAGTATGAAATATCCAGATAATACCCATTTAGCGCAGTCTCGGATGGTATGGCAGCTCCAATTTAAACACCCAAAAATGGGCCAGGAAGATATATAAATGTATTAGGAAGATATTTAGACCACTCTAAAAGTGGCACAAATTCGATTTCTGGGTGATTGGGAGCAACAAATACAGTCGGTGTAAAGTTAAAAATATCCAGATAATACCCATTGAGCGCAGTCTGCGAGGGTTTGGCAGCTCCAATTTAAACACCCAAAAATGGGTCAGGAAGATAGATAAATATATTAGGAAAATATTTAGACCACTCTAAAAGTGGTACACATTCGATTTCTGGGTGATTGAGAGCAACAAATACAGATGATGTAAATTGACCATATCGAGATAATACCCATTTAGCGCTGTCTCGGAGGGTGTGGCAGCTCCAATTTAAACACCCCAAACTGAGTCAGAAAGATAGATAAATGTATTAGAAAGTTATGTAGACCACTCTAAAAGTGACACAAATTCGATTTCTGGGTGATTGGGAGCAACAAATACAGTCGGTGTAAAGTATAAAATAGCCAGATAATACCCATTTTGCCCTGTCTCGGAGGGTATGGCAGCTCCAATTTAAACACCCCAAAATGGGTCAGGAAAATAGATAAATGTATTAGGAAGATACGTAGACCACTCTAAAAGTGGCACAAATTCGATTTCTTGGTGATTGGGTGCAACAAATAGAGTCCGTGTAAATTATAAAATATCCAGATAAAACCCATTTAGCGCTGTCTCGGAGGGTATGGCAGCTCCAATTTAAACACCCCAAAACGAGCCAGAAATATAGATAAATGTATTGGGAAGATATGTAGATCACTCTAAAAGTGGCACAAATTCGATTTCTGGGTGATTGGGAGCAACAAATAGAGACGGTGTAAAGTATAAAATATCCAGATAATACCCATTTAGCGCAGTCTCGGAGGGTATGGCAGCTCCAACTTAAACGTCCAAAAATGGGTCAGGAAGATAGATAAATGTATTAGGAAGATATGTAGACCACTCTAAAAGTGACACAAATTCGATTTCTGGTTGATTGGGAGCAACACATACAGTCCGTGTAAAGTATGAAATATCCAGATAATACCCATTTAGCGCTGTCTCGGAGGGTATGGCAGCTCCAATTTAAACACCCAAAAATGGGTCAGGAAGATATATAAATGTATTAGGAAGATATTTAGACCACTCTAAAAGTGGCACAAATTCGATTTCTGGGTGATTGGGAGCAACAAATACAGTCGGCGTAAAGTTTAAAATATCCAGATAATACCCATTGAGCGCAGTCTGCGAGGGTTTGGCAGCTCCAATTTAAACACCCAAAAATGGGTCAGGAAGATAGATAAATATATTAGGAAAATATTTAGACCACTCTAAAAGTGGTACACATTCGATTTCTGGGTGATTGAGAGCAACAAATACAGATGATGTAAATTGACCATATCGAGATAATACCCATTTAGCGCTGTCTCGGAGGGTGTGGCAGCTCCAATTTAAACACCCCAAACTGAGTCAGAAAGATAGATAAATGTATTAGAAAGTTATGTAGACCACTCTAAAAGTGACACAAATTCGATTTCTGGGTGATTGGGAGCAACAAATACAGTCGGTGTAAAGTATAAAATAGCCAGATAATACCCATTTTGCCCTGTCTCGGAGGGTATGGCAGCTCCAATTTAAACACCCCAAAATGGGTCAGGAAGATAGATAAATGTATTAGGAAGATACGTAGACCACTCTAAAAGTGGCACAAATTCGATTTCTTGGTGATTGGGTGCAACAAATAGAGTCCGTGTAAATTATAAAAATATCCAGATAAAACCCATTTAGCGCTGTCTCGGAGGGTATGGCAGCTCCAATTTAAACACACCAAAACGAGCCAGAAATATAGACAAATGTATTGGGAAGATATGTAGATCACTCTAAAAGTGGCACAAATTCGATTTCTGGGTGATTGGGAGCAACAAATAGAGACGGTGTAAAGTATAAAATATCCAGATAATACCCATTTAGCGCAGTCTCGAAGGGTATGGCAGCTCCAACTTAAACGTCCAAAAATGGGTCAGGAAGATAGATAAATGTATTAGGAAGATATGTAGACCACTCTAAAAGTGACACAAATTCGATTTCTGGTTGATTGGGAGCAACACATACAGTCCGTGTAAAGTATGAAATATCCAGATAATACCCATTTAGCGCTGTCTCGGAGGGTATGGCAGCTCCAATTTAAACACCCCAAAATGGGCCAGGAAGATAGATAAATGTATTACGAAGATATTAAGATCACTCTAAAAGTGGCACAAATTCGATTTCTGGGTGATTGGGAGCAACAAATAGAGACGGTGTAAAGTATAAAATATCCAGATAATACCCATTTAGCGCAGTCTCGGAGGGTATGGCAGCTCCAACTTAAACATCCAAAAATGGATCAGGAAGATAGATAAATGTATTAGGAAGATATTTAGACCACTCTAAAAGTGGCACAAATTCGATTTCTGGGTGATTGGGAGCAACAAATACAGTTGGTGTAAATTGACCATATCGAGATAATACCCATTTAGCGCTGTCTCGGAGGGTATGACAGCTCCAATTTAAATACCCAAAAATGAGTCAGAAACATAGCTAAATGTATTAGGAAGATATTTAGACCACTCTAAAAGTGGCACAAATTCGATTTCTTGGTGATTGGGAGCAACAAATACAGTTGGTGTAAATTGACCATATCGAGATAATACCGATTTAGCGCTGTCTCGGAGGGTATGGCAGCTCCAATTTAAACACCCAAAAATGAGTCATAAAGATAGATAAATGTATTAGGAAGATATGTAGACCACTCTAAAAGTGGCACAAATTCGATTTCTGGGTAATTGGGAGCAACAAATAGAGTCGGCGTAAAGTATAAAATATCCAGATAATACCCATTTAGCGCTGTCTCGGAGGGTATGGCAGCTCCAATTTAAACACCCAAAAATGGGTCAGGAAGATAGATAAATGTATTAGGAAGATAGGTAGACCACTCTAAAAGAGGCACATATTCGATTTCTGAGTGATTGGGAGCAACAAATTGAGTCGATGTAAATTATAAAAATATCCAGATAATACCCATTTAGCGCTGTCTGGGAGGGTATGGCAGCTCCAATTTAAACACCCCAAAATTAGTCCGAAAGATAGATAAATGTATTGGGAAGATATGTAGACCGGTCTAAAAGTGGCACAAGTTCGATTTCTGGGTGATTGGGAGAAACAAATACAGCCGGTGTAAAGTTTAAAATATCCAGATAATACCCATTGAGCGCTGTCTCGTAGGGTATGGCAGCTCCAATTTAAACACCCCAAACTGAGTCAGAAAGATAGATAAATGTATTAGAAAGTTATGTAGACCACTCTAAAAGTGACACAAATTCGATTTCTGGGTGATTGGGAGCAACAAATACAGTCGGTGTAAAGTATAAAATAGCCAGATAATACCCATTTTGCCCTGTCTCGGAGGGTATGGCAGCTCCAATTTAAACACCCCAAAATGGGTCAGGAAGATAGATAAATGTATTAGGAAGATACGTAGACCACTCTAAAAGTGGCACAAATTCGATTTCTTGGTGATTGGGTGCAACAAATAGAGTCCGTGTAAATTATAAAAATATCCAGATAAAACCCATTTAGCGCTGTCTCGGAGGGTATGGCAGCTCCAATTTAAACACCCCAAAACGAGCCAGAAATATAGACAAATGTATTGGGAAGATATGTAGATCACTCTAAAAGTGGCACAAATTCGATTTCTGGGTGATTGGGAGCAACAAATAGAGACGGTGTAAAGTATAAAATATCCAGATAATACCCATTTAGCGCAGTCTCGAAGGGTATGGCAGCTCCAACTTAAACGTCCAAAAATGGGTCAGGAAGATAGATAAATGTATTAGGAAGATATGTAGACCACTCTAAAAGTGACACAAATTCGATTTCTGGTTGATTGGGAGCAACACATACAGTCCGTGTAAAGTATGAAATATCCAGATAATACCCATTTAGCGCTGTCTCGGAGGGTATGGCAGCTCCAATTTAAACACCCCAAAATGGGCCAGGAAGATAGATAAATGTATTACGAAGATATTAAGATCACTCTAAAAGTGGCACAAATTCGATTTCTGGGTGATTGGGAGCAACAAATAGAGACGGTGTAAAGTATAAAATATCCAGATAATACCCATTTAGCGCAGTCTCGGAGGGTATGGCAGCTCCAACTTAAACATCCAAAAATGGATCAGGAAGATAGATAAATGTATTAGGAAGATATTTAGACCACTCTAAAAGTGGCACAAATTCGATTTCTGGGTGATTGGGAGCAACAAATACAGTTGGTGTAAATTGACCATATCGAGATAATACCCATTTAGCGCTGTCTCGGAGGGTATGACAGCTCCAATTTAAATACCCAAAAATGAGTCAGAAACATAGCTAAATGTATTAGGAAGATATTTAGACCACTCTAAAAGTGGCACAAATTCGATTTCTTGGTGATTGGGAGCAACAAATACAGTTGGTGTAAATTGACCATATCGAGATAATACCGATTTAGCGCTGTCTCGGAGGGTATGACAGCTCCAATTTAAACACCCAAAAATGAGTCAGAAAGATAGATAAATGTATTAGGAAGATATGTAGACCACTCTAAAAGTGGCACAAATTCGATTTCTGGGTGATTGGGAGCAACAAATACAGTCGGTGTAAAGTATAAAATATCCAGATAATACCCATTTAGCGCTGTCTCGGAGGGTATGGCAGCTCCAATTTAAACCCCCGAAAGTGGGTTAGGAAGATAGATAAATGTATTAGGAAGATAGGCAGACCATTCTAAAAGTCGCACAAATTCGATTTCTGAGTTATTGGGAGCAACAAATTGAGTCGGTGTAAATTATAAAAATATCCAGAAAATACCCATTTAGCGCTGTCTGGGAGGGTATGGCAGCTCCAATTTAAACACCCAAAAATTACTCCGAAAGATAGATAAATGTATTGGGAAGATATGTAGACCAGTCTAAAAGTGGCACAAATTCGATTTCTGGGTGATTGGGAGAAACAAATACAGTCGGTGTAAAGTTTAAAATATCCAGATAATACACATTGAGCGCTGTCTCGGAGGGTATGGCAGCTCCAATTTAAACACCCAAAAATGGGTCAGGAAGATAGACAAATGTATTAGGAAGATATGTAGACCAGTCTAAAAGTGGCACAAATTCGATTTCTGTGTGATTGGGAGAAACAAATAGAGTCGGTGTAAATGCTAAAAATATCCAGATAATACCCATTTAGCGCTGTCTGGGAGGGTATGGCAGCTCCAATTTAAACACCCAAAAATGGGCCAGAAAGATAGATAAATATATTAGGAAGATATCTAGACCACTCTAAAAGTGGCTAGCAAAATATTGTGAAATGTACACAGATTTTACTACGACCCTTTAGAAATGTCCTTAATAGCACACATTTTGAAGTATTCTTCTCAAATTTATATTCACAGCAAAGAAAATTTATTGGAGAAAACATGGTTTCATTCGTGTTATGAAAGACATAATGGTTGTCGAAATACATCGATTTTCATGAAGGTTACTACTTTCACATAGCGCGAGTTAGAATATCGAAACGGGAATAAGTAATAAGGAAATAACTTCAGCGACGTAAGCGCATGCAGGTGTTTTTATTTGGGAGATTCTATTTTACAAGGCGGATGAGGAAAGGGTCGTCAGCCTCCATACAATCAAATAAATAAACGAACAAATTACAAGATGGAATTCTATCTCAAGTTTAACTGTTGTTTCCATCGTGAGATTGATTAACAAAGGAAGAGACATATCAATGTAGACAGAATCACTACCCAATAAGAGATCACATACACTCGTCCATTGATATGGTCGCGAGGTTAAACCTTAATTCTGTCTCTCTCTCTCTCTTCAATGATATTGGCACGTTGCCAATACGCGGGGGGGACGTTTCAACAAACATGGCACAGGGGGAGAAAGGTAGACCAATTTGACCATATTTATCAACTTTTTGTTCTAATGTTTGTTGATAATCAATTTAAGTAATGCTATAGAATAGAAATAATGTTTCCATAGGCGTGCTCAGTGATTAGTTGACGCACGGTTAGTGTGGGAAAGTTAATATAAACCATAATTTAATATAAGTAATATATAAGTAATATTGCGCATGCCTATGAAAACATTATTTCTTAACTTTACGCTGTACATTTACGAAGGGATATGCTGCTCAATTCGTATTTAAGGTCATACATAATCTGAATTTTATCCCGTCATAGTCATTCCTTATACTTACTAAATTGTTCGGAGCTGACCCATTGCCATACACCACCTGGATTGTGACCTCCAGCAAAGAACTTCTTTCCCACTATAAAATATCAAGAATGCGCTCATAGAACATGCAGTGTCACGTGTGGGTTTTTTTCTTAGGAAATGACAGGAGTAGCAAATGGGTAACCAAGAAGCTAAGCAGGCCACATTTCTTCTGTTTTGAAGATACCAATTACGACAGAGAGTTCAAAAAGTGAAGAGGTATCCTAATATAATGAATGCGTGCTGAAGAAGAACTGCAGTAATGTGCGCCATGGGAGAGCTATTGTTTGGGAAGGACACAGGCCCGCAAAACAAGAGTTTTGGGTGGGTGTGGGCGGTGGTATTAGGGTGAAGTGTCGATATATAACCCCATGCTTTATATAAATCCACTTATATAAAGCATGGGGTTATATATAGAGACCCCATATTTCGACACTTCACCCTAATACCACCGCCCACATCCCCCAAAACTCTTGTTTTGCGGGCCTGTGGGTAGGAGTGGCAAAGGAGAGCTATTGTTTGGGTAGCTGTGTGCCAGGAGAGAGCTATTGCTTGGGTAGGTGTGTGCCAGGAGAGAGCTATTGTTTGGGTAGGTGTGTGCCACAAGATAGCTATTGTTTGGGTAGGACTGCCAAAGGTGAACTGTTGTTTTGATAGGCGTGTGCCAAAGGAGAGCTATTGTAGTAGTATGTGTGTAACAAAGCAGGCATGTTGTCGTCACAGGTGTGTGTCAAACGACAGCCATCCTTGCAGAGTATGCCAAAGAAGACCTATCGTCGCCGTAGATGCGTCACAAAGAGGAACACTTGTCGCATTGGGTACGTGTCAAAGAAAAAGCATTGTCGCAATAGGTGCGCGCCAAAGTGCAATGTCTATCAGTTGTGCTGCTGTCGTATGAGGCATATCAAAGTAGGTTTGGGCTAATGGCGAGGTATTGTTGTAGTAGATACGTGCCAATTGGGAGCAATAAACGAAGAAGGTGCGTGTCGATGTAGGTATATTGTCGTAGAAGGTAAGTGCGTGAGGAGAGCTATTGGCGTAGCATGTGCCTGCCAACGGAGAGCTATTGATGTAGTAGGTACGTGCCCAATTAGAGCTACTGCCTCAGTATGCACGTTACGTGACAAAGGAGAGCTCTTGCCGCGGTAGCTAGATGCGTGCCAAAGGAGATCTGTTGTCGCCGTAGGCACGCACCTGTCAAAGAAGAACTATTGACGTACCGGTAGTAGGTAGTTGCCGTAGAAGAGCTGTTGTCGTAATGTCACGTACCAGAGGTGAGCTATTGCCGTGGTAGTTAAGTGCGTGCCAAAGGAGATCTGTTATCGCCGTAGGCACGCACCTGTCAAAGAAGAACTATTGACGTACCGGTAGTAGGTAGTTGCCGTAGAAGAGCTGGTGTCGTAATGTCACGTACCAGAGGTGAGCTATTGCCGTGGTAGTTAAGTGCGTGCCAAAGGAGATCTGTTATCGCCGTAGGCACGCACCTGTCAAAGAGGAACTATTGACGTACCGGTAGTAGGTAGTTGCCGTAGAAGAGCTGTTGTTGTAATATCACGTACCAGAGGTGAGCTATTGCGTGCCAAAGGACAGCTTTTGTCACAGTACAGGCACGTCGCGTGTCAAAGGAGAACTATTAACGTAACAGTATTAGGTAGTTGCCAAAGGAGAACTATTGTCGTAGTGTCACGTATCAGAAGTGAGCTACTGCCACGGTAGCTAGGTGGGTGCCAAAGGAAATCTGTTGTCACAGTAGGCACGTCGCGTGTCAAATGAGACCTATTAACGTAACAGTATTAGGTAGTTGCCAAAGGAGAACTATTGTCGTAGTGTCACGTATCAAAAGTGAGCTATTGGAGTTGCCAAAGGAAATCTGTTCTCACAGAAGGCATGTCGCATGTCAGAGGAGAACTATTGGCGTAACGATATTAGGTAGTTGCCAAGGGAGAGTCATTGTCGTAATGTCACGTTCCAGAGAGGAGATATTGGCGTAAACGGTACGTGCAAAGTAGCCGTAGTTGATACTAGCGATATCTCAAACGAATGAATCGAGCTCATTCTACCCCTTAAGTACCTATGCATTTCAAACCAGATTGAGGACCAAGGCAAATTCAGTTTAATTCGGGTTCCCGAGTGTTAAAAGGAATAGAACCCTACCCGTGTGATTTCCGGGCGTGAAAAGGAATAGCAACCAAACGTCGTGACTGAAATAGTGTTGAAAGCGACGTTAAATTCCTTCGAAGTAGGCTCTCATTTGCAGATTGTCCGGTAATGAGTGAGTGAGTGAGTCCGTCCGAATCCTTTCGTCGGCAAAATAAGGAGAACCGTTGACATTAGAACCTTGAGTTTTGGCACGAAGGTACATTAGGGGACTGTTACTAGCAAGTTCTGAGCTGACCTACTTTTGATGAAAATTTCTGATAATTTTTGATGAAAATCACTGATGATTCTGACTTGGGCTGTGCCCATATTAATATAGGCAGGATTTAAACTTGGGGTGGGGGTCCAGGAGTTCAGTGCGCGTCCCTTTGCCTACACTACTTCGTAGGTTCTGTCACGTTAAGTCACACTGCCATATCATATTCACTCACTCAGTTTAATTCAGTTCAGCTTAAGACAGGAGCATACAATGGACTGCTGTGATGGTCGTAATGTTAACCTCGTGTTCCAACAAACCCTGATTTCCTCAGTTTCAATTTGTATTAAGTTATTTATCTGTAAAGTGGTGTTGCTTTCCACGGCCTATTACCGTATTGTGAGGTTTCCGTTACAGGAACTCTTGTTGTAATTCTCAATAGAGAGAATTCCCATACTAGTAGTTAACTTTCTAGGTGTTTTGGATCAAAAGTCATTGTATTATGTAGGTGTACAAGATCACAAGGTGAAGGTTGTCTAAAGCTATTATAAAACAGTGACGTCAATCGGAGGTGAGTAGGCAGCGGGCTGAAACAAAACCCTGCAAGACCTCCACGTCTTACGGAACGGAGTTAGCTGAACATATAAGGTCAAACGGACAGGTCGTTGGGAAGCGATGAACTGCAAAAGCATGCTTCAGTATTACCTGGAAAATGAGACAGAAATAATCGCTGCAGCAGTTACCCGGAGGCTAGCGGACTAAACGTAAATGGGCATTGCGAATCTATCCGTTGTTCAACGAGCAAAGGTCTGAACATTTCGATGAAAGAAGGAAGAGCATGCAGAGGTATAGTACACGCTCTGCTAATAATTTAGCTAAGATAGTTAAATAACAACTGAATAATGTCAAAGCACATGTTTAAAAGGAGGGATGATAAATCGAAGGTTATACGCCGAAGTGATCTTTCATCTCTTTACGCAACAGCCAAACGTCAAACAACGAATATAGTGCACAGTTTTGGATTTAAAGGAAGAAGAATTGTGTCATTAAGAGAATATTGAAGAACATTCGTTTGTGTCATTGTGAAATGTTCATATCAAGTCGCATCACGAGTTATTCAAATATAGACAGTATCGTCACAAAGGGAAAAGAAATGTTCAATAGAAAGGATGCGGTTTTATACGGCTTTGTCATCACAAGTGTCGAGTCATATGTGTTGGAGTCGTATCTCAACATATACCTGTAGGAATATATATTTGTGCGTCGATTCTTTTGGTGTGTACAGAAAATGGGATTTATGTGAATTCTGAAACGATTTTATCGTTCCATTTCATATTGCTTTAGTGGAGAGAAAATGGAAGAGATCGAACTGGAAAAGAAGCTACAAGAAATGCGCAAAACGTGAGTAGAAGTTAAATTACTCTTTTTTATTTTATTTATTTTTTGCATGTGTAGTTGCATTTGAGTCTGACAATACAACAAAACTTGACAATATTTATTGCCCATGTCAAAGAAAAATAAAATGACGAACAGTTCGTTACACTAATTTCATGAAACCACATTCAATATTCAAACTGTAATTGGAAATCAAAAATGTTCAGTGCAATCTCATCAGTTGGTTGTAAATGTTCCCCACATGTAGCACACCTCATCATGTGTATATTCTGAATATGTAAAATAACCCTGCGGCAAATTCTTCCCTGCAAACTCCGGCTACACCACAACATGGATTGGTGTCAAAACACACAGCTGCTAGTATGCACATGTATATGTAGTGCAGCGGGGAGACTGATCAGTTTTATGGCAGAGAAACAGCTTACTTATCACCCATCCAATGAATGTTGTTGGGCAAACTCAAATACCTCCGACATGTTCTATTCAATTCCATACAATGACTGCTTTTTGTTGATACCTGTTTTACCTGTCATAGCAAGTACATGTATAATCAGGGAAAGGCTGGTTGTGGATTAATGTTTGAATCTAACCTTTGCAGATTAAATAGAAGGAACATATAATTCACAAAAAAAAATATAAAAAAATAAATATAAAAAAATAAATAAAATAAATGAATAAAACTTATATCTTGGCTGAATTCTATTATACATGATATATGAATAACAAAAAAATGCATATCTGATTAATTATAAATTGTTTATTTCTATTCTATTGATGTAAGCAATCACAGCTAATTCCTAGTTACTCTGCAAAGGCCTTTGGTTTTAGTTGTACAGAAAGCAGGTCACCTATCACAAGGGGAACATTTACGAATTTCTGGAGAGTTGCAAGGCGCATTTATAGGTTTTTCAATCGCTGTTCGAATGAAGGGTGGAATGTTGCATTTTTATCCTCAGAATTTGTTCACACTTTTGTAATTCTTCTGCTCTAGTTTTTGCTAACTGACTACATGGGGAATCCTATCTAAACCGACAAAACTGACATTATATGTCTGACTATACTATGGCCTTACACTGGAACGCTTAACAAATCGCTAAGTCTTGTCCATTAGCTAATAGGTCACCAAACAGTGCATAGTCAAGAGACTTTCATTCAGTACCTATGCACACCGCTAGAGAGCGGTATTTTTCAGAGACCACCATGAATTCCCCCCCCCCCCCTCTGTTTTCTTTAACAGAACTAATGACAAGGAAAAGTAATTGTGAGTAAACTGTTCATTGTTTTGTTCATTTCATCTCACAAGCCAATATTATCAGAAATCAGGTCTAGCGTATATACAGCATATATATATATCGAAGTGATACTGTAAAGTGACCTCTCTCCACATTGTGGAAATGAACAGAAGTGAAATAACGAACTACACCTTTTGTGTGTACAAATTGATTGCGACAAACACAACGATATAAAGGCAAATGAGAAAGTTGTTGTAGAATATTTCACTTAGCCGGAAAACACCTTGAACACAACATTTTTGATTTCAGTCAATAGGAAAACATCGGAGAAGGGGACACAGACGTAAGTAACTTGTTTGTACATATGACAAAGTTATACAAATTAGTTATTCTTACAAAATTACACCATTTTGATATATATCCGGGTTAATCGTATGATACATAAACGTGAAGAACAAAGTTCATTTTGTACGGTCGAATAATACGCATGCTTAAACTCCACATAATCCAGGATATGAATATACCACCATATGTATATATAGACTAAACCATCGCAGTACAAACTACCTATGTGTGTGGTACACATAGTACTAAAAATGAAAGTCATGACAAACTCGGACCGATTGATTGTGACCCCTTCTTCGATGTTTTCCTAAAAAAAAATGGTGTGTTCAAGCTGTTTTCCGGCTAATTGAAATATTCTACAACTACTGTCTCATTTGCCTTTATGCTATATATATATATCGTTGTGTTCGTCACAATCAATTTGTATACACGAAAGGTGTAGTTCGTTATTTCACTTCTGTCGTACAAAATGTACTTTGCTCTTCATGTTCATGTATCATACGACTAACCCGGAGATATATCAAAATGGTGTAATTTTGTAAGAATAACTAATTTGTCTAACTAAGTTACTTACGACTCTGTCCCCTTCTCCGATGTTTTCCTATTGATTGAAATAAAAAAAATGTTGTGTTCAAGGTGTTTTCCGGCTAAGTGAAATATTCTACAACTACTGTCTCACTTGCCTTTATGCTATATATATATATCGTTGTGTTCGTCGCAATCAATTTGTATACACAAAAGGTGTAGTTGGTTATTTCACTTCTGTTCATTTCTACAATGTGGAGAGAGGTCACTTTACAGTACCACTTCGATATATATATATATGCTGTATTACGCTAGACCTGATTTCTAATAATATTGGCTTGTGAGATGAAATGAACAAAGCAATAAACAGTTTACTCACACTTCCTTTTCCTTGTCTTTAGTTCTGTTGAAGAAAACAGGGGGAGGGGGGGTGGAGGGAATTCATGGTGGTCTCTGAAAAATACCGCTCTCTAGCGGTGTGCATAGGTACTGAATGAAAGTCTCTTGACTATGCACTGTTTGGTGACCTATTAGCTAATGGACAAGACTTAGCGATTTGTTAAGCGTTCCAGTGTAAGGCCATAGTATAGTCAGACATATAATGTCAGTTTTGTCGGTTTAGATAGGATTCCTCATGTAGTCAGTTAGCAAAAACTAGAGCAAAAGAATTACAAAAGTGTGAACAAATTCTGAGGATAAAAATGCAACATTCCACCCTTCATTCGAACAGCGATTGAAAAACCTATAAATGCGCCTTGCAACTCTCCAGAAATTCGTAAATGTTCCCCTTGTGATAGGTGACCTGCTTTCTGTACAACTAAAACCAAAGGCCTTTGCAGAGTAACTAGGAATTAGCTGTGATTGCTTACATCAATAGAATAGAAAAAAATAAACACTTTATAATTAATCAGATATGCATGTTTTTGTTATGCATTTATCATGTATAATAGAATTCAGCCAAGATATATGTTTTATTTATTTATTTTATTTTATTTTGTTTTATTTTTTTATTTTTTTTTTTGTTATTTTTTGGGGAATTGTATGTTCCTTCTATTTAATCTGCAAAGGCCTTAGATTCAAACACTAATCCACAACCAGCCTTCCCCTGATTATACATGTACTTGCTATGACAGGTAAAGCAGGTATCCAAGTCATTGTATGGAATTTAATAGAACATGTCAGAGGTATTTGAGATTGTCCAACAACATTCACTGGATGGGTGATCAGTAACCTGTTTCTCTGCCATAAAACTGATCAGTCTCCCCTCTGCACTACATATACATGTGCATACTAGCAGCTGTGTGTTTTGACACCAATCCATGTTGTAGTGTAACCGGAGTTTGCAGGGAAGAATTTGCCGCAGGGTTGTTTTATCTAATTATAATATACACATGATGAGGTGCCCTACATGTGTGGAACATTTACAACCAACTGGTGAGATTGCACTGAACATTTTTGATTTCCAATCACAGTTTGAATGCTGAATGTGGTTTCATGAAATTAATGTAACGAACTGCTCGTCATTTTATTTTTCTTTGACATGGGCATTGAATATTGTCAAGTTTTGTTGTAGTATTTTCAGACTCAAATGCAACTACACATGCAAAAAATAAATAAACTAAAAAAGAGTAATTTAACTTCTACTCACGTTTTGCGTATTTCTTGTAGCTTCTCCTCCAGTTCGATTTCTTCCATTTTCTCTCCACTAAAACAATATGAAATGGAACGATAAAATCGTTTCAGAATTCACATAGTTCCCATTTTCTGTACACACCAAAGCAATCGGCGCACAAATTGATATTCCTACAGGTATATGTTGAGATACGACTCCAACACATATGACTCAACACTTGTGATGACAAAGCCGTCTAAAACCGCATCCTTTCTATTGAACATTTCTTTTCCCTTTGTGACGATACTGTCTATATTTGAATAACTCGTGATGCGACTTGATATGAACATTTCACAATGACACAAACGAATGTTCTTGAATATTTTCTTAATGACACAATGCTTCTTCCTTTAAATCCAAACCTGTGCGCTGTATTCGTTGTTTGACGTTTGGCTGTTGCGTAAAGAGACGAAAGATCACTTCTGCGTATAACCTTTGATTTATCATCCCTCCTTTTAAACATGTGCTTTGACATTAATCAGTTCTTATTTAACTATCTTAACTAAATAATTAGCAGAGCGTGTACTATACCTCTACATGCTCTTCCTTCTTTCATCAGAAATGTTCAGACCTTTGCTCGTTGAACAACGGATAGATTCGCAATGCCCATTTACGTTTAGTCCGCTAGCCCCTGGGTAACTGCTGCAGCGATTATTTCTGTCTCATTTTCCAGGTAATACTGAAGCATGCTTTGCAGTTCATCGCTTCTCAACGACCTGTCCGTTTGACCTTATATGTTCAGCTAACCCCGTTCCGTAAGACGTGGAGGTCTTGTAGGGTTTTGTTTCAGCCCGCTGCTTACTCACCTCCGATTGACGTCACTGTTTTATAATAGCTATAGACAACCTTCACCTTGTGATCTTGTACACCTACATAATACAATGATTTTTGATCCAAAACACCTAAAAAATTAACTACTCAAACTTACGACCGCGGAGGCCTTGGACTCTTACGCTGATCTGATTTTGCTCGGATACTGAGCTAATTGTCACCAAATGTCCAGCGTCCAGTTCACATTCGCGTTGGGCCTGGTCCCAGGTTTTGACGGCAATGTGGTATTGGTAACAGCCGCCATCCAACACTTCATAGTCGTCTGGACATGTGAGAGGAACCGGTGGTGGTGTCGGCACTGTTGTAGTCGTCGTTGTTGGCACTGTTGTAGTCGTCGTTGTCGGCACTGTTGTAGTCGTCGGCACTGTTGTAGTCGTCGTTGTCGGCACTGTTGTAGTTGTTGTTTGTATTGTTGTGCTCGTTGATGTCGGTTCTGTAGAATTAAGATATCAAAAGAATCACTAAACAGGGCTATGGTTCTATATTAATCTTTTATCAGATAGAAACTGAGAAAGTATTTAATAATATTCTTGCTACTGAACCATTGCGCATTGGATCCTACTATCTACAAACACCCATTCCTCCCATTCAAGCAATTGAGTGATAAGTTCACTCAAGTTGAGTGCGTTATCAACTCAAACCTGAGTGACTTTCACTAATACTAGAGTGAATTTAAGTCAAGTTGAGTGGGATGAATTTCCACTCTTACTTGAATTAACTTTTTTTAGAGAGTATAGTTTGGGTACTTTATTTTAATAAACAGTTTATAAAAGCATTTGTGAACTTGGCTAGCCTCGTTTTTGACAAAATACTGTCAAAAGAGTATTACAGCGAGGAAAAATGAGCTCTTCTGCTCATCTATTTCAAATAATTTCCAAGATATAAAAACGTATCCACTTAGCATACCTCAAATTGGCGAACATTATTGTTGTTGCGGTTTTGGTGTTACTGTTGCAAATGTTTGCCTACGTTGAAACTAATCACAGCAATCTGGAACTTCATATATCTGTTATTCATACTTTTGTCATGTAATATTTATGATAAACTTACCAATATTCGGATAACAACAAGTTTTAAACCATTTATGAACTTCGTCACGATCTCCCTTTTGACGAAGAAATTATTCAACTGCGATTTACAGTGAGATAAAATCTCATAATCGCCTGTGTGAAGTAATTTCTAGGGTATCAAGTTCCGCAAAACAAACTTATATTGTTCATAATATTTTGCCATATGCCATTTCCTCATAATCAGGAATAACGGTTTGTCAAAACTGGATATTTTGAAAATAATGACAAATAAGATATCTTTGGTGATCCTAAATTTATATTTGAAAATAAATCTTGAGGAATTTGTTTGACAAAGTATATCATGTGTACAAAAAGTGACAAAGTTGATCTAAAACGGATCTAAAATGGTTTTAACCCTACCTGGCCTGGGGGGGGGGGGGAGAAATGGCCCCCTTCCAAACTTTCTGGGCTATCTCCCGAACGACAAAAAATGGAGAGCTGAAACTCCTTGACTTTATAGCTTATCATATTGGGGTCATTTGGAGCCTATTTGCATAACCCCTCCGACCAAAAGATCATGGGTAAATACAAGATGGCGGCCACGTGGGGTATCAGAAAAGTTATGTTTTTGTCATATTTCTTCAAAATTTCTGCTTTTGCGCGATGAAAAGTGAGCAAAAACTATTTTATTTCACATCACATTAATATTTACTAATTTATCATGCAGTTTTTGCGGAGAAATTGCATAAATAAAAAATTCGAAAAATCGACCAAAAACGCCGTTTTTTGAAAATGACGCCACTGTGACGTCATCAAATCGGCCATCTTGGAGATTTTTTTAACATCTTCTGGTAGAGCTTGACCCAAGGGTATAGTGTAGAAAATTTCAGCCCCATAGCGCAAGGGATAAGAAAAATAATTAGGGGGCCATTTCGCCTCCCCCCCCCCACCCGGCCAGGACAGGCCCCAAAAAGCCTAGGCCAGATGGGGTTAACCATGAATGAATGAATGAATATTTATTCACCAATATAATAAATCCATATACATTGACATTATACAGACTAAATATTGGCGGGAGTAAAGTCCCATGAGGCTTGTTCTATCCCAGTTATTTCACATGATACATTTCATGGACAATAAAGTGCTGTTGTGAAACTGGTCAGTGTTCAATCAGATATGATTTAAGTTTCGATTTGAAGAGGGAGGTTGAATTAATTTCTTTGAGCAAGTAGAGTAATTTGTTCCACTCTCGAGGACCAGCAATTTTAATAGAGTAAAGTGATGTCAGTCAGGTAAATAGGCCTGTAATCATCATATATATTCACCACATTTGCATCAATATTGCATCAAGACAACGTACATTATATGTGTATATTGCTGCGATCTCTTGAGACTTTATTCAGGGTGAAACCATTCATGTTTACAACATCTCACAATAATTGACTTACCTACACTCTCAAAACTAGGGTGCACAAACAGTACACAGTCACTGTGGCAAAAATTATCATGCACAATATTTACACATCAGATTGTACTTTTTCTACACAGCAATTGTGTACCGGTACATGATACGAATTATATTCCATTAAGACTGCAATTTAACAGTTCTGGGAAGGACTAAATAGAGCTATAGATATTTTTCTCTTGATTTGCTATATAAGACATTTTCAGTGTTCTTTTTTTCAGAGAAGTAATTCGAACCCACTTCGTCGAGGTGACCAACATCTCGTTACTTGACAAGTCTTCCGTGAGTACCCAAACTCCTCTCAGAGCGGTATCTATTGGACCGCTTTCGATTTTCAAAGACTTCGACCACATCAGAAAAGTGATGGCAATTGTGTTCCGTATATTCTGCTACTATTTTTATCATCATCAGCAGAATGCTACGCAGAGCCCTTTCGTCATATAAAACGAGAAAAATATCGTTCAATCGCAAAACTTGTAAATGTTGTCTCTCCCTGGTGTTTGTCATCTTCACAAGTCCATGTAAATCATAAATCCTCGCAGATCGATCGATTCACTGACTCGCGAGCCGAACGAACCATTCAACACTTTTGAGTCCAACTTTTACAATATGCGTATATTGCAAATTTCGCCTCCAAAAATATATATTAAAAAAATCTGCACTTTTGGCTTGAAAGTACACTTCCTCTCATCTGACATCGAAGTACATAAAACACACTACATCTAGATTTAAACCTTATCTACATACAAGCTTTCCACGGTGAATTCTGCGTCGTGAAATCTCTCACTCTGTCCAGGGCGATTGCACTATGGTCGGCCTTGAGAGAACATATACCAAGTATCACACAAAACGTAATCTGTATTGTTACAGTGCATCAGAAAACGGATCAAATTAGGAACAATACAACCTAACTTGTTCCAATCCAAAAGAAATCAATTGTTACAGTAAGATCGGTCATATTAAGGATAATAGAACCTACCATAAACCGGTTGAGCGATACAAGGATCAATCTCCTGGTCAATGGTGAAGGTTTTCCAATCGCTGTCTGTGTAAAATTCTCCTGAGCCGTCTGACATGATACATGATATCTTATTGCCATGGTTTCCGGTACCTATGTATCCAGTCAACGTTCGCACACTTATAGCGCTACAATCAGGGCGTTGGAGGCACAATGATGCGCACTGAGTCTTCGACTTCGACAGGAGATCAAGGCCCGAGATATAATATCCAGACAAGGCCTTCTTGTTAAATCTACCTTCGTGTGTACAAGATGACATTACTTGGAAAGCTGTAAAGAGAGTAAGGGTATATGATCAGTATCAGGAGAGCTTATACATTAGATGTATTTGATAGTAATTAGCACCAAATTCAAAAGACAATCCTAGTATACATAAACATAGGCTAGTTTCCTACAAGAGAGAAGCGTCAACAGTTTTCAATGATGCCGACAAGACATCATGATGTTCCAAAAATATAAAATCCGTATCGCTGATCAGTATTCTTAATCCATAATAATCGTTGTAAAGTCGTCATCTAGAGAATGATGTATCTCAATCACACTTTGATTGTGACTGTTCATATGAGCGCCATGAGGATCTTGAAGAACATGGGTTCATACGGCTCCTAGCCCCGGGTAAAGCGGAATTAGACACAAGTTACGAAACGTAACGCCATAGATCTTGCACGATATACGCTCGTATTTTGCTATCAGCATGCGATATGTATCGCCAAATTTGAGAAACTTTGAGTGGAGGCGCTTGGTGGAATAGCCCTGTTTTATAAGTTTCTGCAACAATGTTTTCTGACGTTGATTACCAGGCGGGATATGTATACGCCATATGCAGGAATATTACTGTCCAGAAAGGGATAGTTTACCATGTCGAAATTGTAATCATCTCTTTTGTCATAAAGTATAAGGACCGCTTCATCCTGAGGACGAATTCATCAAAGAGCACCGTAAACGTGGGCTCCGATATTGACATAACACTCACTTCATATATCGGAATATTTTCAGTTTTTATAAAGTGCATTTCATCAATAAAGTATTAAAGTTTTAAATGAAGCACCGTGAACATAGGCTCCCATATTGACATAACAGTGACTTCATATATCAGAATATTTTCCACTTTTATAAAGTGCATTTCATCAATAGAGTAAAGTTTTAAATGAAGTTATTTATACACATTTGCTTGAAAGGGAAATTAAATGTCCCTCTCTTTCTGACCCTCACGATAGTATTTGCAGTTTGAACAACACATCCGCCAAATGTACACCGTCAGAAGGATTGGTTATAGACGTGACTTACCCAAAATACTTCTGTCATAAAGACCCAAAAGTTTGGATCAAAATTGAATTTTTCCCCAAACTATTTGGGTCCGTCACGTCTATATCCAAAATAACTGGCCAATTTGACCCAACATTTCTGACTGTCTCAAACTCGCCAAATTATTTGATTTTACCTGAACACAATGTTGACATTTTTGTTATACCTTATATTCACTGCTAAAAACAACTCAAATAAATTCAATTATATCATCATGGCGAAAGATGGCTATTAATCGGTATCAATTGTGGAGAGTTTACTTACCTATATCAGTGTATATCAGACCGTAGAGTGATACAATGATAAACATTACTGTGGTTGTCGGCAATTCTCAGCATATCATAAGTGTGTCTTAATCGCTCTTCTCGCTTCGAATGTAAAACAGTCCTAACTCCCTCAACATAGTACCGTACCCTTTCTACTGTAATGAATGGCAGGCCACAGACTGAACCATTGTATTGCAAAACTTCTTATCAATTATTTTAGATACCCTTTAATCAAAAACTGTTACAATCGTCGAGTAACTCCAGAAATCGTTTATTCGGAGGGCTATCACGCAATGAGCCTATTTATTTCAATGTAGCATCCGCCATAGGTTGTGTTAAAGATAAAACCGATACAAAAGAACAAACATGGAATCTGACGGATGGTGATAGATAATAGGCCAGTGCGTCTATTGATATACACTCCTCTGTCACGCAACATACCTGGCTTGCCAACACAATATTGGCTTGTAGTTCCGTTCAATGGCACTATAAAATAATATCATCTAATTTCGCCCTTATCATTTCCTGTATCCATTATATATCGATTTTTCACTCATGTTTCATATTACATTGACCTTCATCGATATTTGGCACTGGAATCCCGTCATAAATTCCTTGAACAGATTCTAGGCGTTTTTGCTCAATAACTTTTGATTCCTTCTTAACCGATGCATCAAAATTTCAGGCGCATTGATTTATCTATTGTTCCATGTCATAACATTAATTTGCCATGTGAAGAACCCGCCAATGTTGTTTAAACAGCGCGAAGGATGTTTGGCCTATTATTATGCAAATTAGATAGATGACAATTCACTTTTTTATTACCATTTAATGCGGATAGATATGTCTGTATGCGCCTCAAGAGAATTTTGCTGAATTCATTATGTGAAATGATTTATTGAGCGAAAACGACCCTATTTAACTCCATTTTGGAGAGCGGGATCCCCTAACCTGATGATCAACCTTTTACCGACCATGGTCAACCAATCAAGCGCGCATGTAAATGGCAGTGCCGATGTGAAAGAAAAGAATGTCCCAGCAAACAAAGTACATTTTCATATGTTTCTCTTTAAGAAGTATGTCTTACCCGAGTTCGACTTTGAACGGGGTGACTTAGCTGAGGTGAAGATAGGACCGGACATTGTTTCCTTTTACACCAGCTGCGAAATCATTACATGATCAGGAGGTAAATAGACCTAAACCCAGATGACGTTTAAAACGTCTTTGAATCACGTGATGAACTCTGCCTTCATTCATCTGCATGACAGATCATTCAGAAATCTGGCATCGCTTATGTAACACGAAACTAATTAAATTGTCAACGCACAGTGCATGTACCGCGCGGCGTGAAGTCCTATATAAAACCCTATACACCAAATTAAAGCATGCTCTTCCGACTTTGCCAGTCCAGGGACCTCGCGCTGGCAATTAAGTTTATGTCATGTTACATGATGGATGTGGCAGACTATAGTTGAATAGACCTAAACCCTGATGACGTATTATTCCTCTTTCAGTCAGGTGCTGATTTGTGTATTCTTTCATCTACATGACAGATGATCAATTATCCTGAAATCTAGTATTGCTTATGTAACACGACACCAATTGAATTGTCAACGCACAAGTTGTACATGTACGATACCGCGACAGCGTGAAGTCCTATTTGTAACCCAATACACCACATGAAAGCTTACTCTTTCCGCTGGGTCAGTTCAGGGACCTCGCATTGGCAATTAAATTCATGTCGTGTTACATGCGGGAGGTATCAGCGTAATTTAATTGTATTACAATATCCACCTGCCATTTAATTGTCATGGAAGTTGGGGGCCTACATTGCATCAAGGGATAGAAGTGGGATAAAACGTCATCAGGGTCCAGGCCTATGGTATTACGATCCCACCTGCCATTTAATTGTAATGCATGTTGGGGGCCTACATTGCATCAAGGGAAAGAAGCAGGATAAAACGTCATCAGTTTCAGGACAATTGACCTTCATTTAAGCCGCCATTTATGCAGCGGCCTTGTGACGCACGCGCTTCTGATTGGCTGGGGCGCCGAGTGACGCATAGGTACCCTACCCTGGAATGAGTATCGAATGTCACTATTATTGCTTGCTTGCTTGTTGCTTGCGAGAGCATGCGAGTGGGTGAGTGTCATTTGTCGTCGCTTTCAACAATATTTTACCTTTTTGTTCCAGGAAAACCGACGGCTGCACTAGTTAGTCGCCTCTTACGACAAGCTGTCTGAAGACCCGAGGCTCTTAATTCTTTCCATGACATGGGATGTGCACAACACTTCCAGTCAATCCCTGGATCGCCATCATTGCGAGTCGATTTCAGATACTCTTCGCCCTCGATCCGTCGAAGTGAAGATTCCAGAAATTCCGTTAATTGATTGATTTTGATTCGACTTTCAGAAAATCAACTTCCTGGCTTTGAAACTAACATCAATGCCAGTAACTTTAGGAATGTTTCAGAGTTGCTGTGGTGTGAGATGGGTATGTATATGCAATCCAGTAGAAACTTGTCCCTGTGGAACGATGCTTACGAATAATTCAGGCATCACATCAATGCCAAAATGGCGGCGGTGGCGAGAGCTTATCTGATAAGCTAACGCAATCCATGTGATGTTTGTTTATTGGGATTCCCAGAAAGAATGATGTTTATATTTTGGTATCCCCAGAAATAGCTGCCGAATGTATATTCAAAATGAAAATGGTTGCTTCCAAGTCCGTCTAGCGCGTTTAAATGACGATAATGGTTACTAAATGCTTTGGACATAGCCAAGCAAAATCCCTTGATATTTGTATACTTTTAGAAAAAAACATGAAAATTTCGAACACAGAAAAATACCACCATGCTGAATTCTTGTAGCTATACGAAGTAACTTAACGCCCCGGTAGTGGCAGCTGACTCCAACTTATTTTTAACCTTCTCCGTGTGTTTCGTGTTCACCAGTTAACACATTGTCGAATACATATGTCTGCACCTTAATAGTCTGCATGATAACTACCTGACAGTCTATATCGTACAGGGGTTAACAATGGTTAAGTCTCCTCGTTTCAAAATATCATGATGAACATACAAGTGATCAATTTATAGGATACGCCATTTCAGCACTTGGTCAACGTACGCTTGTAAAGTCTTTTTCATCGCTGGAATATAGTAATCTATTCCAACCGATTGTCGTTTTAACCGATTCGTCAACATCATAGCGCTGTTGTTCTCGTAGATGCTACATTATATTTACATATAAAAATAGTTGTGTTCTTTGTTTTTTTATGCATATTTAAATAATTTGTTGATCTGCCTCGCTATAGATATTTTTGTAAACAAGTCATTTTGAAATCCCGATTTCCTGTTTGGCCTCTGTCACATGAGCGTTCACTATTGACAGTGTTTATATACCATATTCTTATTTACGAAATCTAAATATCGAACACTGCTAGAATCATGTCCTCAAATATGGGTTGCAATTTACCGTAACAGTAGATCCTTTTTTGCTGACCAGTATCTACACATCTTTCGTGTCCTCGTAATAATTCATCAATCCATCTAGTTTTCCCTCTTCCAGTAGGTCCTGGCACAGTTATGATAGATGGGTGGCGTGATGGTTGCTCAGTATCTGGTGTATATAGCATCTGGTGAATGTTTCTTCCCTTCAATCTGCAGTACTGTCTGTGTCTCGAGTATGTTATCAAGATATTATCTTTTCAATTGCCTCCTTGATTTAAACGCAATAAACATTGATGTTAAACATACGTACGCCATTTTTGATTAAAGGTACACCATCTTATCATATGTACGCCATTTGGCATTCTTACGCCATGATTACTGCCTCCGCTTTCTCTATGAATAACTATTCATCTTCTTTTAAAAAGGAAATACCTCGAACTCGGAACTCTCCTGAGTGATCCCCGGAGAACGTTCTCCTGAGAAGTTCTTCTCATAGACAGATACTCATGTATTTAACCTCACGCGTCTTCATCTATTTTACAAAAAAACGTTCTAATAATTTTCTCTTCATGCAGTATCATGTAGTCTTAAGTCTAGGCGGTCGCTCTTTAACGTTTTTTTTTTAGGATGTAGATCTGACCTCAGAAACAGGCAAATATGCATGCAGAATAAAGCGCGCTACAATAGTATCTCGCATTTGAAAAACAGACGTCAAACATAGCGCCACACAGATATAATTTGCGCCTCATTAAAAATATAGATTGTACAAAATTACATTTGCATGAATAGCGCATATTAAGACAGCCAATTTAAATTTAGTTCAATTGAATTATCAAAATCAGTTAAAATATGCATTAGACAGTTCAATATTGTTTAGTTTCCCATATTCCACAGCACAAACTTTCCTTCGAAATCATAGTCTGCATTGCATTCCAGTAGTAGTTGGTAGTTGTAAAGGTTGTAGTCCGCCGCGGTGTATACGAAAATAACCTATAGGGCAACAGATTGATCAATCTCGATATAACTCGTGTATGATTTTGCTTTCCATTCGCCTAGCAACAACGGATAAGTATCCACATACAACCATCAGACCACTATTATACAAAAGTCCCGATTCGTTGACCACTTTAGGCAACCTCCGTTAAAGAAGAGAATTGTTTTTATATTTTCTGTTGCGACAAATAATCAAAGGCCATTGAAAGGCTTCGCTGTGAGTTTGATTGTAACACAGGGTCTAATGAGGCGCTGGTCACAGAGCAGAGAAAAAGGCCAAATGTATGACGTCATTTGTACGATTTCGCATTACTCAACGTCTAGATGGCAACACCGGGTCAAGATGTTTACCAGGTTGTTGCATTTGAATTCAAGTACTTCTTGATGAAATATGGAAGTCTAAACTTGATTGGGGAAATGGCAAGATACAAGTACGTTAACAAAGCCGTAGATGTAAATCTAGTAGCCTTGCTTGCGTGACCCGCGGCTGTTGGGATAACTTGGTATTGGACTTTATTTTTGGTTGAATTATGAAATGTTTTAGTAAATTATGGAAGAGTCCATACACCTTAAGGGCCGGGACGGGGTGGGGCTTTGTCGTTGGAAAATTAGGGGCTATGTTGTGTGATTTGGCTAATGATTACTCGCGGTTGTTTTTTAAATGGTACAGTTGATTGTCGTCTAGAGCACTCGCTATTATATGTTATCCGGGCATATTTCAAATTTTAAGCCACGTGAATTCAATTATTCGAAGTATCGGGGAATTCAGATCGCCGACGGTCTCTTGAAAAGGCCAAAATTATCAGAAATAACGGTACATCGGACGAAAGGGGCAATGTCCATTGTTATTTCCATTTCACAATTTTTACCATTGTGAAAAAATCACAGTAATTCACAAGGAAAACTAAAGTAATCGTAGCATGTAGTGAAATATGGGCGAATGTAAGGATCATCCATTTAATCACTATTCGGGGCTCTGGTGATGGATGCTTGAGTAATACATGATATAAATGTTGCGCTCATGATTTTGGTTGAGGGAGATAAAAGTGTTGTATTTGGATTGAGGTTCGTAAAATTGAAACCTTATTGCACGTCAACTGATCTGCGAATCTCAGGGGAGTTTCTCAAACTGAATGAAAAGTCAGCAAGGAATACCCATGCCTAGTATTAAGGTGATTGGACGAAATTACCTTTCCTACTAGGCACCAGACTACTATAAAAAAGTCCATTTGACCGTTGACTCCTTTAAGCATCGTCTTCCAAAGAAGAGAATTTGTTTCGTTTTGTATCTGTCTCTGTTGCGACAAGTAATCGAAGGTCCGTGGTAGGTGTTTGAAGTATATGTGTTCGGCTTGCTGCAAGTTTTACTCTAACTCAGGGTCTAATTCGGTGCTGCTCAGAGGGAAATTTGGGTGTCTGTGAACCACTTTCTCAAAGGAGCAAAAAACACCAAAATTTAATACTTCATTTGTACTAGCACGAATTACTCAAAATATAGATAGGCAACACCTGTCCAGGTGTAGCACTTGAATTAAAGTATTTCGCACCGGAATATGGAAGTCTAGATTTTATTAGGGAAATGGCGAGATACAAGGTGTTCTTGCATTTACCAGGTTTACCCCATGTTGAGGCGTTTACTCCATCAGACGTCCATGATGCTCATTCATTAACATCAGATGAGTTGTTTGAGCTGACCTGACCTTTGGGCTGATACTTCATAGTCTCCACATAAACATCTGCAATAAAAGCGCGGCTGGTATACTAAGGTTACGTCCGAGAATCGACCGCATTCTCGGGTCTGAATTTTAGGTGCCGAGGGATGCTTTCCTGTAGAGTCATATGGTTGCATTTTAGTCGCCAGACGTCGTCAGTTTTTTCCATCTCTTGCATATCGCTCCAGCAAGTAGGTTAACATAGCCGTAAATGTAAATCTTGTATTGGTCTGAGGGCTACAGGCTAACTATGTATGTATATGAATCGTTACCGCAGCATAGAGAATGGTCGTCATAGTTATGGGCTTGCAAACACAGCGCAAGCTAAACACTCACGAAACGTCATATGGACATGGGCTGTGTAAGAGGACGGAAACCATTAACAGTCGGTAACTAAACGCCTTTTAATGGTGCTATTGTGTCATAGAGACCCCTTTAATAAAACCTTCAAAATCATGACACAACACATGAGTGTCCACACCTGATAACACCATCAAGGACCACAGTTCGCATTGTATCGTCATCGGTTGAATTAGAAGATGGTATTCTCAAGGAAATAGGAATTGGGTCTGAGTCCGATAAAGATGAGAAAATGAAAGAGCAAACCATACACCATCTATTTACGAAAGTGGCGGGACCTAGTGGAAGCGGGAAGCTAAATGGGTAGATAAATCATTACGAAGACTCGAAAGATATTTAGAGCCTAGTTCGCGGTAGAGTATCTACTGATACGGTATATGGCAGCCCATATTTGAGGATACTTTCGAGAGGGGCCCGAAACAGGGTTCGTAAAGTGAATACCCATTAACAGGTGAATTATTCTTCGGTCGTATAAAGGAACCTGACAATAGTGGACGATCTTATGACAGACGTCAAACAGGAAACGCAGATTTACTCTTAAAGATCGCACCACGATAGACGATTCAACAACGTCATGAAAACGTTTGAAACAGTTAGATTATGGCGGGCTTCATTCTCAATTCTGATTGGTCCGTCGCGACACGCCTCCGGCAAGAGAGGTCAAACACTGATTAGCTGTCGCGACTGACCAATCAGAATTGAGAACGAAGCCCGCCATAATCTAACTGTCCCTAGATGGATGGACAGTTACGTTGGATTTTGAATCGCCCGGCAAAGGTAAAAAATTGCACAAATTTACTAATTTGACGACGGGAATATATAAATATATATATGATGTATTTTGTTTGGCGGTAAAGCGTTTATTTCTCGATTCACCCAAAGTGCGTTTCACACCTTGATGTGGGTTTATATAAAGCATGAGATTATATATAGAGACCCCATATTTCGACACTTCTCCCAAATACCACCGCCCCCCGCCCCCGAAACTCTCGTTTTGCGGGTCTGTGTCTAGGACAAAACGCAGATTCGGTCAGCTGCTCAAAGTAGATGAACCTCAAAGCCATCGTCTTAACTGGATAGAAGTGGTTTAATTGGAATTCCTAGTCCGTCTTCTTTTGGTCCATTTTCACTTGGAAATGGCTCTATTCATCACACCAACTCGTATCCATTCTATAAGCGTTGTCATTAGTCTGTCTGACTTCAATCCTTGTTTCTTAGTTTGGGGCATGAAGCTTGCACGTCACAAGGCTGAATTCAACATATAAAAAGTGTTCTGTCTGTAAAAAAATGGATCAGGGAATGTATAAAAATATTTCATTTTGAAGTTTTCTGAACGTGAAATCATCAACCACCCGATCGCCTCAATTAGTGATATCTTCACTTTCACCCGGCGAGGAAATATACACCTCCATGAAATGTACGTTTAACGAGCTCAAAGACAACGTGGTACTTTTGTAATTGCATGGTAAAGACATTTTCAAGTTAATCTTCTTAGAACTTCTTTGCCATTTTATAATTATTTGGGAAAAGCTTCAAATCAAATCAAATCTTTATTTAAAGTCGCTTTTTACAATGATAAAGCATTAGCCGAAGGCTATTATGCCGATTGTAGAAAATGTTAACCGTATAAATAACGAAGTTAAAGACGCATACATGAATTGGTTGAGTAGATATAAAATTCCAAACAATATAAACTCGCTATGAGCATCGAAGGATGCTGTATTTGAGCTTATACATTGACTATCCTTTAAAGCTCATTTCTAACACAACAAAACTCGGTAAACAAATGCCTTAATGTTGAGGGGAATGGTGGAGTGGTACTCTAGCCGTCCAACATATACACACTTGCATTCACTCTGGGCAGAATCATAATGCTTTCCTGGGATGAATATTGAAAGTCTGTCTGCTAGAATTCACAGTATGTGGTAATATACAAAATGTATAATATTCTCTATGTTGCATTGTTTAATGTAGGTTTAGTGAAATCCCCTATATATACCAACAAATATGGTACGGTAGCAAATACAATATTATCGCATAAACATAAAGAGTACTGCAACCGTTACAAACAGATATACACAGAAACAAACAATTCTCTGATGTTCCTTAATTGAACTTTAAATTTGTTATTTAAGTAGTATATATTATTGTAGACAAAGAACCAAAGAGCCTTCGCGGACCAAATGTTGTTGACAGCGAACCCTATCGTCAATATTTTATTATCGCATATCACATGTTTAGATTTAGTACATTAACAGTGAGGTTCAGTATGAGCTCGTTTCAACACTTTGATGTATAGGTTACAAACATATAGGCGTTTAGGTTATAAACATTAGGCGTTTAAATTCTAAACGCCTGTACTTGAAACATAAACACCAAGATGTTTAATCCCTCAACATGTTCATGCTGAAACGTGTGTTCAAACTGAACCTAACATTTAGTGTTCTAACCCTAAACATATTATTTGTAGTATACATGTGGTATATTGAAACATACGATTATAAATTCTCTTGTTTTCATCCAATCAACGTGAAATTGTGATTGATCTCCGGAATTTTATCGATGTCCATAAAACGGTTCGGTTCCGACTCTAAAATGTCTTCCTGGAAATTTTTTGAGGAATTTTTGGAAATTCTATCTCAAAGTCAATACGAAAATAATCGCATACACATACAGCAAACTGAACTCGAACAGCTACCAATACTTTAATTTTCAAGGAATAAACCTTAAATTTGGAATTCTCTCCAGAATATTAATATTATTATAGTTTTGCGGAAAAGTGTTACGATCACATCTTCTGACTAAACTTGAAACAAGTCCAATATCTACAATCATCCTCCCCATGCTCCATTTCGCAGGCTCAATTATCATCCCTGCCTCCAATAGCGGAAGCTGACCTTTACTACGTTGCTATGACGTATAGAGGAAAACTCACGTACGCACGGTTCAGTTTGAATCCGACCGAACAACTCCTTCAGTTTTGCACATGAGCGAACTACTTTTCATATGCTCTGTCCAAATAAACAGGAAAAATAATCTCCAGATAATTCTTTTTAAGGCTAGGTCAACAGAGGTATCATGCAGACTTGAAAAGTAATCGAAATGTTCGGCATACATCTATTTTACTATATATGATGTCACTTCCGGCGATGTGCGCGCGGCCCCGAATCCGGTTCAAAAATCTGACTGGTGGCTGGGGTATTATTAGACCCTCAGCGAGGTGGTTGATCTACAATATGATATCCAAAAGCATAAAAATGGAGTAACCAATCAGAGCGCTTCTAATGGAGAGTGTCATGATTCGAATTAGCCAATCAGTACACCTGTTGGACCCCCATTAGAAGACTGTTGATACATTAAGGCGTCGCCTGGGAGACTAGATGCATATGAAGACTGTGGGAAATGAAGGAGGCACAATTAGTTCCTTCAGTATCATTTTTCGTTTAGCAAGGGCTTACTCAGAAGGTCTCTAATGGAGTTAATCACGCGGCCTGACCGAGGTTGAACATACGAACATACTATATTCTCATCAAATAAAAACACGGGTTAAACTGTGAGAGAACATAAACGAATGTTCACAAAGTCTCTAGCCTTGATATGGACCAGACTCATCTCCTGGTGCTTCCTTTGCACAGTAGAATTGATGTCGCAAAAACGCTATATTGCTGTATCGCATATAAGGCGCAGATAAGTCGCATATAAGGCGCAGATAAGGGGCCATTGGGGTGCGATAAGGCGCACACTCAGAATGCATGAATGCTGTACTGGTAAGGCGCACTTAGGGCATTGAAGATGCTAATGAGATGAAGTAAAAAAAACATCAAAAGTTAGCATGCTTTCAATAGACGTGAATATTTCTTTTACACATATTTGAAACCCTCTATATACAAAGACAAAACACTCACTTTGAGTTTAGAATGATTTCTGAAAAAAACCCGATATATCTGCCAGTCTGTTGTTAACATCAACCAATAAGATAAAGGTCATATGGCAATTTGGACTAATCAGGTCACATGTTACTGCGCGGTTAGGGCGCAGTAAAGCACGGATTAAATTTTGGATAAATTGGCTCTGTCCAGAGGGCGCGATTAGGGCGCACCCTGAATTCTTTAGAATTTTTGAGTTCCACAACTTAAACTCGATTATTACCCCGAGGTTAATGTATTTCATCCTTCAGTTTTGCACGATAACCTGTTTATTTCTCGAAAACTACCCCCCTCCCCCCGATATCTTTAAATTCGGAACGATTGAAGAAAAGAAGATAGACCAAACTTTTGGAAAATGAAACACCAAGGGCTGTTCTGTCTACATAGTTCTAATATTGATACAAAACATGCTTGAATAGTATTACCCGACTCTCATGGACACCATATCCATACTTTTGTAATCCTTGACAAAACGAGTACAACGAACATATTTTCACTAACGTGTATAATAATAACAATACAACCGTCAGTGTGTATATTTTATCATCGGCTGGGGTGGGGGATTGCCATACATTAAAACGTCTAATTTCATATATTTCAAGGAAAATCCTAAAATTCATCTTCAAGGAATTTCAATAACGATTTTTGTCCAGTGTAGGTTTTGTTTAATTTACCACGCAACACAAATAGCCCGATATTGCGGTTCTACAGTCCAGTCTTCCTTGAGGGCTGTTGTCGATACTAGCGGCTTCAGCCTCACCAATACGACACCTGCATGTAAACAAACTCTCCCTGTAACGTTCTGATCCCATTGGCGTAGATAGTCTGCTGGCTCCGCACTTCCCTGTAAGTTAATAAATGGTAAAAGAAACTGATTAGCACGTGCAGGATGTCCAGTTGTTTTTCATCTTACTATAATTCTAATAACCGTCTCTGTTTGGTTGTCCCATCAGCACGGACAAATCAGGTCCTAATCATGGTTGTCCCGTCTGCACGGACACATCAGGTCCAAATATCATGGTTGTCCTGTCCGCACGGATACATTAGGTCCTAATATCATGGTTGTCCCGTCCGCACGGACACATTAGGTCCTAATATCATGCTTGTCCCGTCCGCACGGACACATTATAGGTCCTAATATCATGCTTGTCCCGTCCGCACGGACACATTAGGTCCTAATATCATGCTTGTCCCGTCCGCACGGACACATTAGGTCCTAATATCATGGAAGTTCGTCGGGACAGTGCACTCTCAGAAATATTCAGGGAATAATCCTGAATAGATCAGGCTGCACATCCACAACTCAATTTCAGGGATTTTACCTGAAATCCAGGAATAATTTCCTGAATTTCAGAAAAAAAGATTCCTGAATGAGAGGATTTTCCCTGAAATTCAGGCAAATTTACCACCCTGATTAGTAAGTTCCCGACCATATTCAGGTACGTAAAATCTCCTAAAATTCAGGTAATTTAGCTTTAATTCATTGATGATATACCAGAATTTCAGGAAATTATCCATGGATTTCAGGTAAAATCCCTGAAATTGAGTTGTGGATGTGCAGCCTGATCTATTCGGGATTATTCCCTGAATATTTCTGAGAGTGTATTGGGGTTACAGTGCCCTGATTGTCGTAAAACTTTTCTAGAGAACGTTTTACGATGAGAGATGGAACTGTTAAACAGACTAGGGTCACAGTAGGTAACCTAAGAGAATAATGAGATCAAATGGACATCTGAGGCTCATTTGGTTTGGGATTTATTTAGTCAAAAGGCCGTGTTTTGTCAGAATAGCTGCGGGGTTGGG